>CALNVZ010002238.1:22532-33609 GCA_940671915.1 Paracentrotus lividus | reverse complement strand
AAGAATTGTTAGACTGGTCGTTATTTACAAGTAAGTCTATATTAAAGTCACCCATTAGATAAATATGTTTACCACCTTTGGAAAAATGATCGATACATGATTCTAGTTGAAGAGTGAAAGATTCAAGATTCGTACCGGGTGGACGATATGCTACACCTACAATTACATTTTTACATTTAACATTGGTAATTTCTACAAAAAGCATTTCAAATTCTGGTAATTCAGACAGTGGGGTCTTTACTTGAAAGGAAATATCTTCTTTTACATACAATACGACGCCCCCTCCACGTCCATGTAATCTGTCTGACCGTAACATCTGATAACCTTTTAAATTGAATAAAGTAGGCGAATTGGGGTTTAACCATGATTCACTTACTCCAATGATGGAAAACGAATTATTCAGGGATTTAAGGAGATTAGAAACACTGTCAAAGTTATGACTTAAACTCCGGGCATTTAAATGTAGTAAGCTGAAATAAGACTTGTTGTTATTGTGACAGGAATTAAACTCATCGGGTAAATAATAGTGGCATTCATTAGGTGCAATAGACTCGAGTTCTTCTTCAGATAAGGACATGTTTAAAGACTCAGCCATCTAAGGGAATTTCATTGTTCGTTTGTACAGTACACTACTATTGTTAAGACACTGGCATTGATATCTAACGACATGTTCTTAAAGTGGTAATGGCTATTGGTGTAATATGACTTTGCAAGACTGACTACACGGGAAATAAATATACGAGGGCCCATAATGGACCTAACACAATATGTACACACTATGCAATTAAAAAAAATGAAAACCGTATAATGATCAACAATAAATAAAATAGAATGTAAAAGTATAAAACAAGCACTTGTATAGCGTGTCAACAATTTGGTTAATCTGGAGGAAAATTTGTCAATTTTGAGTTTGCCTTTAGCAAATATACAGTCAGATTGTATTATGAAACAACATAAAGTAACTCAAATGTTGGAAATATTGTTAAATACATATTATATAAACAGTAATTTATAAAGACATAAATACGTCAGGTTAAAGTTTGACTAAGAACATGCATAATATTATTCAGATGCAGAATATAGTTTTTCAATCTTTATTATATATACATACGTTTATTTTATTACTTTTTTTTTATTGTTGATTCATAAATGTAAAGTGGTTTGATTTAACCAACAGATGTATATATATAGCATACGGTTCTAGGACAATTACCCCCTGGACAATTATCCCCCGGACAATATATGAAAAGATTCGCCATAGTTCCAGAGGTAAAGGATGAACAATGCCAAGATTTAAGGGTAGAAAGTGTCCGCAGGACGCCCTAAAGTGCCAAAATTTAAAAAAAAGAGGCTACATACAAAAAAGAAACCCTAAGAAACCTATATGAAAGATTCGCCTAGTCACAGGTAAAGGGAATCAACAATGCAGACGTTTAAGTGGTGGAAAGTTGCCGCCAGACGCCCCTAAAGTGCCAATTAAAAAAAAAATGAGTAGATTCATCAAAAAAGGGAACCCTTAGAAACCTATATGAAAAGATTCGCCTATTGCCACAGGTAAAGGAATGACAATGCCAGACGTTTTAATGGTGGAAAGTGCCGCAGACGCTCCAAAAGGACCCCCAAATATGAGCTAAGATCATCAAAAAAGGAACCTTAAGAAACCTAAATTGAAAAGATTCGCCATGCTTCCGATGTTAAGGATGAACCAATGCTTAACGATGTTGCTTGCCGCTGTAGCTCAACTCATCAACTGAGAGAGGAGAAACAGAGAAATGTCTCCTACAAAAAAAT
Source organism: Paracentrotus lividus (assembly GCA_940671915.1). Classification (NCBI taxonomy): domain Eukaryota; kingdom Metazoa; phylum Echinodermata; class Echinoidea; order Camarodonta; family Echinidae; genus Paracentrotus; species Paracentrotus lividus. The sequence continues at coordinate 31,818 of CALNVZ010002238.1, read as the reverse complement.
CAATTCGTAAGAAAAAACTGATAGATTTTCATATTACTTGTATGATTATTAACTTTTCAAAGTACACTTGTAAATCATATATTTCAGAGAACCACACACGAATTAAGTCTGACAAAAACTACAAAAACCATATTAATATCTATATTGGCCAACGGCACGATGCTGCATGCTGCGCACATGTTAGAAACACTCACATAAAAAACTTATGGTGGAGCAAATGCAAATACACATGTGATATTCAGCGATAGACGGATCATTTATTTCTTATTTGTTTTTACTTAACATGGATTACTACTATTCAATTTATGATTTCTTACTTTGAATAACTATATCAAGATCTACATTCCATCAATCAACAGAATTTGCCAGGGAAAATTAGCTGTAAACTTGGTAACATCTTACTAACTTGTGAGACTGAGAGAAAATATGCGCCAAACTGAGCTGTGTGCACAGGCAAGTGATTAATGCTGGTATTCAAAATACTCTCTGCTGATTTGACTGAAACATTATATGTGTGACTCAATCAGATAGATATTTTGAAATTACCAGGCATTAACATCACTGAGGACTGTGCACACAGGCCTCGTATGACGATCAACGCATCTCTACAAGCCATTAGTATGCCTTTTACTCTTATTAAACAGTGGTGGCATACATCAAACCCCTCCCCAACGCAAAAAAATAAAAAAAAAAAGAAGAGAGAAAACAGAAAGAGACTATATATAAAAAATAAAAAAAAAAAAAAAAAAAAAAAAATGGAAAAAAAAATGAAAAATGGATCTGAGTTCTACATAAAATCTCAAAATGACTTAATAAAAAATCTTTATTAAAAAAAAAAAAAAAAAAAATCCAACTGAGTCTATTACTGGAAATAAAAAATCTTTATAAAAAAAAAAAAAAAAAAAAAAAATCCAACTGTCTATTATGGAAATAAAAACTCAACACCAGTACCAACGGTTGTACTGAATTTAGAACGGTGGTCATTTCTGCAAATCTATCGATAGGGGCTAAGAGACCAGTTACAATAAACTGGAACCATTAGATTAAACTTGTTCCAGTATAACTCAACTGACCAGTGAATTCTTTACTGGGGTCTCATTACTGGTTCCTCGGGGGGGGGGTTAAACCTTAGGTTACGCCATGGTTACACCGACAAAAACTACGAGACTTGCCTCCCCCAGGCAACATCTACGTTTTCGCCAAGGGTACGCGCTAAAAATTACGTTTACGATACACTATTGCCTCCACCCCTTTTCCCCCCCCCCACTGGATAATAATATGAGTTACGCCAAGGGTACGCCATAACAAAAATTAGGTACACTTTTTGATCATCGTACGTCCCCTCCCTGGGGGCAACTCTAGGTTACGCCAAGGGTACGCAAAAAAAAATTATGTACACTGCCCCCCCACCCCGGTAATACTTTTAAGTACGCCAGGATGCGCGAAAAATTATGTACACTTATTGCTCCAACCTCCCCCCCCCCCCTCCAACATCCTCCCGGGAAATTTTAAGGTTTTACGCCAGGGTACGCAGACAAAATACGTAACTATTGCTCCACCTCCCCTCCACGGCGGCGAACCTCTAGTACGCAAAGGGTACGCGAAAAAAAAATTACGTACACTCTCTTCCCCCCCCCCCCCCCGGAAAATTTTTTAGGTCTACGCCAAGGTACGCAAATGCATAAGTTAATTTAAACACATTTATTTTCCTCAATTCCCCAGCAAAACAAGCCATATTGAGTGGGTGGCCACAGCAACTAATACTAATGTCCGGAGAAAAATCACTTTCAAGTCCACATCCACTTCCTCATCTTGGAAATCAAGGTAATTAAAATACAGTGTTCCCTGCTATTATAAACATAGGTTGCCATAGTATTGTACGTCATTTAGATGATAACAATATGTGGTATTTTGGACAATGATCATCCTACATTATTGCCAAAACCACGTACGTTGTTTCTTATTGGACGTCATAAGATAGAAAGGTTACAATTGTTATGCGATTGATATGTTATTGGCAAAAAAGGCAGTTTTAATGAATTAGCAATAATGCTCATAGACATATGATTGACATGAATTAATCAAATATTATAGTTTTCCCATAATTCAAAATGCTTTTGGGCAAGTAACGACAATGTTCACCAGGTCGAATCCCATAGACACCAGTAGAGAAAAAACAATTAGAAATGTTCCACTGCTTTTACTGTCAAATCCTACTGGTTTCTACTGTTTTTCAATATGGATAATGAAACACTGGTTTCTATTGGTTTCTACTGTTTTCAATATGGATTTGAAAATGTTTCTACTGTTTTCCATATGGATTATGACATTGGTTTCTATTGGTTTCTACTGTTTCAATATGGATTATTGAAACATTGGTTTCTATTGTCTACTTGTTTTCATATGGATTATAAAACATTGGTCTACTGTTTTTCAATATTGATTATGAAACATTGGGTTCTATTGGTTTCTACTGTTTTCAATATGTATTATTAAACATTGGTTTCATTGGATTTCTACTGTTTTCAATTATGGATTAGAACATTTGGTTTCTGATGGGTTCTACTGTATTTTCAATGATGGTTTATTATAAAACATTGGTTTTCTACAAGATTTTCAATAATGGATTATGAAAACATTGGTTTCTAGCTGTTTGTGTCAATATGCTGGATTATGAAACATTGGTTTTCTATTGGTATCAATAGCTGTTTTCAATTATGGATTATGAAAATTGGTTCTATTGGTTTTCTACTGTCAATATGGATTATGAAACAGGTTTCTTACTGTTTTTCAATAGATATGAAAACAATTGTTTCATTTTGGTTTCTACTGTTTTACAATTGGATAATGAAACCACTGGGTTTCTAGTTGTTTCTACTGTATTACAACTTATTGTAATGGAAACATTGGTTTCTATTGGTTGTTGTTACTGGTTTGAAATGGAAAAATGAAACACTGACCAGTACAAACCAGTATGCTTATTCTTACTGTTTTCGTTTCCTTTTTCTTTTTTCTTTTTTTTTTCTATATCTCTACTGGTTTTACATATGGGAAAAGTGAACATTTGACCAGTATTAAACCAGTAGAGGTTTTTGGATCGGTAACTGGAACTCTACTGGAATCAGGTCGAAAGACCAATAGAAATTCAACTGAAAACTTCTATCCGAACCAATTAGCAGAAGTGGTTAGTTCAGCACTTTTGAGCAATAAATTTAATTAATATCGCAATGGTGTTAGATATTACACCTCCTCATTGTTGTGGTCCTAAACTTAATTCAAATTACAATTTCGTATTTATTCAAATTTCATCTCATAAAAAAACAAGATACAAATATATAGATGACACATGGAACATAACAACCAGCAAATTAAGTATAACATACATTACAAGATAATTGAAATGAAGTGTTGGACATTGACAAAAGGACGATGGTTATTGACTCGGCAGAAGCCAGCCTAATGCCTTTATGCGCAGATGAATTTACACTTCAGATAAATCAAAATTGATGACAAGAGTGAAACAATAAATAAAATTTGCGGAATATCCTACCCCCCCCCCCCCACCCACCAGGCCTAAATGTAAATCTAGTTCATTTACAACAATTATTCAAAACACACTTTAAGAAAAATTACGGAGTCATTTACGATAATTATAATGTTATTTTTTAGTTTTGCGTTTAAAGAAGTAAAGTGAGAACATTCTCTTATATTTCATGGGCATATGAGTGCCAAACCCTCAGCGTCCTCTAATGTCTAATGGATTTTTACAAGCAAGACTGTTTTTGGATTACTTAAGATGAAATTGTTGGTTAGCCTCTTGGTATTGTGGTCTATGAATCTGCCAGTGTAGCGTATATTGTTTGATAAGTGGGAAATTGGATGGAACCAATTATTAGGTATATTGAACATAAACTTTGCAGTTGCAAGATATTAATACAGATATTTTTAATATGTTTAGTTTTTGAAAATTGGATCAGTATGGGCTAAGAAAGGGGAACCTGTTACAAATTCTTAAGGCTCTTTTTCTGCCAGTAACAATATGAAGTATTACAATTTCCTTTTTGGTTCTCACATACCCCAGGCATATTAGCATAAGAATAAATTTAAGATAATATGAATGAATTGTACGATAATTATTAGAAATATACTTTTCTTTAAGTATCTAAGTTCCTATACATCTAAACAATTAAATGTGTGGAAAATTATGAGTCTTTAGATGCTGAAAATCAGAATTCCAGTTTAAAATGTTGATTGAGAATAACACCAAGAAATTTAACATTAGTTCCTGCAAATTGGGGTATTGTCTATTAAAATTAAATATACTGGTCTCCGTTAATTTTTTGTTTTGGGTTGGTGAAATAATGATAAAATTTTGTTTTGAGTGAGATTGAGCAGAAACTTGCTACGACTGTTAGCCAGTCTATGTTAGTTTAGACAATTGTCTGACATTGAAAGTGTCTTATCCGATTTCGTCCCTAAAATTTCATGGATGAGGAATATTAACAATGTCTATCATCTGCAAGATAAAAAATAAACTAGGCAGTATTTTCAGAAGATTTATCAATGTTCTCGGTCATTATATATTAAAAGAGAGTGGCCCAAGTATAGATCCCTGTGGCCACGCCACACTGCAGGTTTCTTAAAATTTGGGATTTACGTAAGTCGACTTTTTGTTATGTATTGAAATTCTATTTTTAAATAATCTTTAAACCTATGCCAGCAGGACCGTACCCCTATATACCATTAAACGTTCAAGTTTTTATAATCAAAATTGAAAGTGATCGAGAATGCGTGTCAAAACGCTTTTGAAAGGTCCAAAAAATTATCCAGTTATATTTGTTTTTTTTGCAAGGATTTAGTGTATTCTATCATTATAAGTCCATAACTCTAGTTCAGTTTGAATGTTGTTCCAAAACATATTGGGCGGTGCAAAAGGTAATTGTTTGTCTAAAAAAATTATATACTTGGATATGGATTATTCTTTCTAGTGGGATTTTAAGAGTAACGAGGGGCAATAAATTACGATTATAGATCGGTAGATTTTTACACTGGTACGATTTCCTTTTTTAAATATGACGACCCTTGCTAATTTGAAAGCGTTCGGATGCATCCAAGAGGACAATGATAGTAGATGAAAAATATTGACATAGTTGATCAGCTATAAAGAAATTATGATTGTTTTTAAGATAAATGAGTTAAATCGTCGTGACCACAAGTTTATATTTTTAAGGTATTTTACTATGGAGAATATAATTTTCGTTGGTCTTTACGGGTTAATTGAATAACAGTATCGAGTTTTCAGCTCGTTCAGGTAAAAAATCTTTAAATGGAGTGTCATTGGTTATAAAAGTTTTTGATAGCTGTTGGGCCCTGTATATTTACAAATCATTCGTTTAAGATTATTTGACAATTTGGGGGTAATGTCTTTTCATTTTCGTGGTACATTTCTTTTGTAAATTCTGTTCTTTTTACCCCCTTCCTAAGATTATTATTTTTAAGAATAGGACCATGGAGGTAGCAGACATATTTCCCGAAAACTCTTTTAAGTTTATAAGGTATAATCATTTTACGTGATGCCTCTTATAACGGCGAGTTAGTTTGTTACGATAAAGCCTTAATTTGTTATGTTGGATGGTATTGTTGGGGATTGCGATAATAACAACTTATATAATCGGTTTTCTTTTTTCGGATAGAATTCATTATCGCATTAGTATCAAGGATTATGAATATATTTTTTCTTTTCTTTTTTGAGCAAAAAAGTGTAATTATTTTTATTCAAAATATTCCTTTAACATTTGTTAATAAAAAGGTCATAAGCTATGTTTCACATCATGTGTTTTCTTTGAAATTATCAGCCAGGTTTCCTTTATTAGGTCGGTTTTTTAAGGGAGTTTATATTTTCGATCTGAATAGTTGTCTATAAGCCAGTATCATCGACTTGACATATACGTTTCTCTTGTGTTTTCTTTTACTTGTAAAAATAGGTAAGGTGATCTGATATATCAGGTATAATGACCACTTTTGAAAAATCTTCTTCTTTACAACGTTTGTGATACACGATGTTATCTAAAAGCGTTGCGGATGTCGGGGATTACTCTGGTAGTTTGTCTATTAATTGGATTAGAGGGCGTAACTATTTAGAAATGACATGATTAAGAATTGTTAGACTGTCGTTATTTACAAGTAAGTCTATATTTAAAGTCATCCCATCTAGATAAATATTTTACCACCTTTGGAATATAATGATCGAACAGATTCTAGTTTGAAGAGTGAAAGATCAGATTCGTTACCGGTGTGGAACATTATGCTTTAACCTACAATTACATTAATTTATCATTTAACAATTTTGGGTAGATTTCTACAAATAGGGAGGGGTGGGCCAATTTTTTCCAAAAAATTCTGGGTAATTCAGACAGTGGGGTCTTACTGAAAGGAAATATCTTCTGTTTTACATGACAATACGGACGCCCCTCCAGGTCCATGTAATCGTTACTGACCGTAATCATCTTGAATAACCTTTTAAATTGAATAGAAGTAGGCGAATTGGGGTTTAACCATGATCCTTACTCCATGATTTGGAAAAACGAATTACTTAGGTAATTTAGAGTTAGAAAACACTGTTCAACAGTTCATGACTAAACTCCGGCATTTAAATGTAGTAAGCTGAAATAAGACTTGTTGTTTTATTGTGAAGGAATTAATAACTCATCGGGTAAAAATGATAAGATGGCATTCATTGGTGCAATTTATAGACTCGAGTTTCTTCTTCAGACTAAGGACACTATGTTTAAGTCCCTTCAGCCATCTAAGGGAATTTCATTGTCGTTTGTACAGTACACTATATTGTTAATGACGACGTGGCAGTTGATATCTTAACGACAGCTTCTTAACGTAGGTAATGGCTATGGTGAGGTGAAATGACTTGCAAGGAACTGACTCACGGGAAATAAAATATACGAGGGCCATAATGGAGAGCCTAAACACAATTATGTACACCACTATTGCAATTAAAAAAAATTGAAAACCGATTAAATAATTGCAATCAACTCACCTATAAATAAAAAATAGAATGTATTAAGTATAACATAGCACTTGTATAAGCGTGTCAACAATTTGGTTAAATCTGGAGAAAATTATGTCAATTTTGAGTTTGCCTTTTTTAGCAATATACAGTCAGATTTGTATTATGAAACCACATAAAGTAACTCAAATGTTGGAAATGTATAAATCATTATTATATAAACAGTAATTTATAAAGAAGCATAAATACGTCAGTTAAAGTTGACTAAAAACATGCTAAATATTATTCAGACAATTGAGAATATAGTTTCTTCAATATCTTTATTATATGATATACGTTTATTTTATTACTTTTTTTATGTTGATCTCATAAATGTAAAGTGTTTGATTTCAACAAAGATTATATATTAGTATGCATACGGTTCTAGACACATTACCCCCTACATCCTCACTCGGACCAATTATAGCCCCGGACAATACCTCCCGGACAATTTACCGCCCTAGGACAATTACCCCCGGACAATTTACCCCCCCGGACAATTACCCCCCGGACAATTACCCCCGCGACAATTACCCCCGGACAATTACCCCCTTCGCAATACCCCTGAGGACAATTACCCCCTGGACATATCACTCCCGGAACAATGACCCCCCCTCCCCGAGGACATTACCCCTGGACAATTATCACCGCCGGACGCAATTCCCCCCGAGGACATACCCCCGACAATTACCCCCGGACAATTACCCCCGGAGAGTTACACCGCGTCAACTACCCCCCCCCCCGACGACTCAAATTATCCCCCCCCCCACAGGGGGGGGGGGGCTTGAGCCCCAAGCCCCCCATTTTGGATTACTTCATATATGCATCAGAAAATATGTAAACGGGCCCTCATATTACCTTTTATTTCATAGAACAACAATTTTGAAAATTCATGATAGGACATCAAGATACACATTAATTAATCACACATGTTGAATATCTCTGATTCATCTCTGATTCCAACTTTTTTTAAATTATTTTTTTGTTTAATTTCACGAATATAAACTAAAGCTTAATGTCAATTTCATTGCTAAAAATAAGGTTATAATTCGTAAAATTATAATATACATACATAGTTATTCGTTATGGCCCAGATGACCGCCAATAGAACCATTGGTATCGGACCAGATTTATTGCAGAATCTATACCGTTGGGAATTATGAGGGCCAGTTACCATATTTTCTGATGCATATAATGTGTATCCAAACAGAGCTTGGGTTGCAAGCCCCCCCCCCCTCCCCTCATTTTCATGGGGATGGAGGGTGGGAGATGGTATGTGTCGAATGGAGATAAGTCGGCGGACTGACGATCACAAGGTTACGCGGTTCGAATCCCGTCTCATCCACTAATGTCCTTTGGCAAGATATTAATCTGCAATTTGCCAGACTTAACCCAAGTAAGGTAAATGGTACGGTTGAAGAAAAATCCTCGAATGCGCTAAATCGCCCTTTATATAAGGGCACCTATGTACTAGACCGGGTAATAATATTAGCTGCGCACTGAATAGTTTACTAGATTAGTCGCCGCATTATAAAATGCTTAATATTGATATATTATATATTAAAATTATTATTAAAGGAAAGGAAGAGGAAAAGGAAGAAAGTGTGTGTGAGAGAGAGAGAGAGAGGCAGAGATAGAGAAAAGGAGAAAGATAAATATAAAGAGAAAGGGAAGAAAGCCATTAAGATCAGTAGAGAAATAATTTTCGAAAAACTTGCGACACCAGGCAGACTCACAATGGGCGCCGCTTGTTCCAACATCAATTGCCGGTGGAAGGGGGGGTGGTTAACTGTCCGGGTAAATGTCCTCGCGCATTGTCCAGGGGTAATTGTCCGGGGAATTGGTAATGTCCTCGGGGTGGTATTGTCGGGCGGTAATTGTTACCGGGGTAATTGTCCTTGGGTGTTTGTCCTGATACGAATATAAAGAGAAAGAGAAATTCTCATTAAGTTAAGATAAGAGTAGAAAATAATTCGAAAAACTCTGCGAGCGAGACTCACAATGGGCGCCACTTTGATTCCAACATCAATGTGGTGAGGGGGTATTGTCGGGGCGGTAATTGTCTGGGGGTAATTTGCCGGGGGGTAATTGTCCGGGAGGTAATTGTGCCTCGGAGGGTTATTGTCCGTAGGTAGTTGTCCGGGGGTAATTGCCTTAGGGGGGTAATTGTCCGGGGAGCGGGTAATGTCTCGGGGTTAATTGTCGCGGGGGTAGGATGTCCGGGGT
>CALNVZ010002238.1:0-18903 GCA_940671915.1 Paracentrotus lividus | reverse complement strand
AAGAGAGAGATCACGTTGAGCTCATAGTCTCACCATTCCCTAGTTTTTTCAGATCATATTTTTTCAGACCATAAAATCGATTTGGCGCCCCTATGTTTGACTAGATTTGGCGCCCTATGTTTAAGTTAGATTGGCGCCCCTAATTCATAGTCGATTCATGCCCCTAAGTTTAAGGTCGATTTGGCCCCTTTTGTTTAAATTATATTTGGCGACCCCTAAATTCAAGGTCGAACTAACGCCCCTAAGTTTAAGGTTGATCTGGCACCCCTTCTAAAATTTAAGGTGATTTGGCGCCCTGAATTTTAAGTTCGATTTGGCGCCCACCTATGCTACAAGTTAATTTGACGCCCTATGTTTAAGCTTAATAGTGCGCCCCGTAGTTTATGTCGATTTGGAGCCCCCTAAATTTAAGGCCGATTTTACGCCCCTAAGTTTAAGGTCAATTTGGCGCCCTATGTTTAGCTCAATCTGGCGCCCCTACGTTTAAGCTCAATTTGGCGCCCCTGTAGTTTAATGTCGATTTGCGCGCCCCTAAATTTAAGGTCGACTTGACGCCCCTAAGTTTAAAGGTCAATTTGGCGCCTCTATGTTTAAGCTCAATTTGGTGAAATTGGCGAACCTTTTTTTTTTTCTCTCCCCTCCTCCTCCCCCCCCGCCGCCTTTCCCCTCTCTCTCCTCTCTCTCTCTCTCTATCTCTCTCATTTTCTTCCCCTTTCCCTTTTCTCCCTTTCTCTTTTTTTTCTCCTTTTTTTCTTCTTCCTTTTAACCTTTTTCTCTCTCTTTCGCGCCCCCGCCCCTGCGCGCCTACCCGGGGGCCCGGCCCCGTAAAGCCCCCCCCCCACCAGATACCCAGATACAGGCATGGTAGTATAAAATAATACAGCGAGCGCCCTCACCTCACCATATTGGAGTTTGAGGATACATAGTCCCATATATTTATGTTTTGTAGATAATTAAAAGCGTCAGCCCAAATTTGAAAGATTTTTAAAGAAAAGAATCATTCATATTCACTTTACCAAAATTCACAATATCAAGGTAGATATGCAACAAAACAAGATAAAAGAAACAAAATAAACACTGAAAATGCGTGAAGAAGACAAATTGGGTTTAAAACACTGATCTCTACCATTTTGGGTAGAGATCAGTGATCAGTGATTAAAATTAATATGTAATCTTCCCTCAAGTGCCTTAATTAGCAAATTAGTTTTTAAATGCCAATCGGGTTTGATTGTCTAAATTGTTAATTCAAAAGGTAGATTCAGGGGAAACCATGACCAAATGCGTAAGTAAAACATTTTAGATCTCATTAGATATTTTATTGAAGATTTTGAAAAATTATTTCAGCCTTGGAGACAAAGCGAGAAAATGACGGGCGCCCTCACGTGACAATATTAACTGCCCTCTTGCATCGATGCCTATATATATGTCAAGATGGCCCCTACCACGTCGCGCCAATTGGTTGCGTACATTAGAAACATACGTGTGGGAAGCACGTTTTGCATATATTCTGACTTGTAAAATGTTTATAGGGTAGATGTAGGGAATACCGGCCACTTAAGCTCATTTGCTTAATTAGCACATGAAAACAATAAAATCACAAAAGAAAAATATTCTCATTGCTTAGCTACATCATTCAACTTTATTTTCCAAAAAAATTGAGGTAATCAAATATTTGGTGAGGCAGTTATATGCAAATAATGACGTCATCGTAAATTGTCCGGTATTCCCTACAGTGTAGGAAATACCGGACAGTATCTTGTTACCCTTTTTTTGGTATAAAGCGCTGTCTGGAAGCACTGATTTGAATGTAAACCATCAACTTAACATGTTTGTATTGATTCTTTATAACATTATTCATTTTTAGAAGATTATATGCATTTTACTAGAATATTTCAAAACACTCAGAATAACTTTATATCTCATGTAGATCATGACATGTCACAATAATAATAAAGAGAAATAGACATTTAAAAATTGTCAAACAATTTAATAAATAAATATAATACATTATATATGCAACTTACTATTTGATCTACATGCTTAGCAACTCAACCCGGAAGTAAAACAAACAACCGTCCATGTGGTGTCCGGTATTCCCTACACAAAAAATGACTGACTAGCACTTTTCAACACACTACCACCCCAATACACTGGCTTTGTACAGTGCATACACTCCATACACGTTTGGCCCATCCTCCACACATGTCCATAATGCATGAAATAGAGGTCATGCCCCAATTCTATTTTTATACCATCACATTCTCTAAAATGTCAATTTTTACATCAGGCCATTTTTCATGCTGCAAATTTTCCTACCTTGGCAGATGGTGATAGTTTTCTCGGAGATTTCTCACTTATTGTTGTCGAATACAGCATTCAACCTTCCCAGACAGACCACCTGACCAATAGATGCCGGTATTTCAACTCAGTTGATCTTATGTTGGCAGCTAGGGCTGGACATGTGGTGACCGTCCGGCATTCCCTACTGTCCGGTATTCCCTACGGGTACCCTAATCTGAAAATGGGTCCGATATCATTGAATCAAAGTTGTGAATTTTGGCTTGTGAACTTCAAAAAATGACATTATTGCATTCAACCATTCCTCACTGAAGCATAAATTGACGATTTTTCCTAAAATTCGCTCCCATGGTGGTGTGGTCGAGTGGATAAGTCAGCAGCCTTACAATCACAAGGTACGCGGTTCGAATCCCGTCCATTCCACTAGCATCCTTCGGCAAGATGTCAATCTGCCATTGCCGTACTCGACCCAAGTGAGGTGAATGGGTACCGGTAGGAAGCAATTCCTTGAATCCTGTGAGCGCCTTTCGGGGTAGCCTAGCTATGCCGGGTAATGAATAGTTAATAATATAGGCGCTTAGAAACGCTAAGGTGGATATCGTATTAAGCGCTATATAAATGTAACTATTACTATAATTAATTAAATTCCCTACATGGACATATAATTAGATTTTTTTTTCAACTCCTCCTGGTTAAAAAAAACATTGATATCTGATTTAGGGGGAACTTTCTTTTTGGGTTGTGTTTAGATCAGAAATGGTTCAACGTTCCAAACAAATACCTGGACAAACATCATAGTTACCCAAACGAATCCAGACAGTCTAATAAAAATATAAATTCATTCCAATGTTCATAGTAGGGGAGACCGGATGGAAGTTACACGGGTCAGTAGTTACAGTTCTCAGTGTGCTAAGCAGGAACAAGAGATAATGTGCTAACTGGCATCTATATACAGCCTACACATAGCTGTGATGAAATGCCGGTCGTGAGGTTTCTCCGTTGTTTTATTAAAAAGTAAATCAACAAAAACCATTTTTTACAGTTCAAAGTAAATGAAAAAAAATGAAATTTGTAATAGCAGGCGCGGATCAAAAAAAAAATCGAATTGAATGCATTTCGGGGGCCCAATTGTCTGGGGACAAAAGCGGTTCTATTATGTTTACGCATGGGCCCGGTAAGTTCATTGTGTGACTCCGGTCTGCGTCCGCTACTGAATAGCTCTTACAACTGAAGGCACATGATGATAGTCTGGAATTGTAAATATAGTACATGTATGTCACTAATATACCCCCTAGCCATGCCCTGTAATTCTACCTAATGGCTGTGCAACAGTTGATTTTGTGTGTAAAATCACCCATGGGGTAGGTTGTTACAACAACCTACCCCATGTCGATGTAACAACTTACCCCAATAACATTACACATGTAACATTACATTTTGTCTCAATTTTCCGGTGTTAATATTTTTATGTTTCTATTATTACTTTTGTCTATTCTAGAGCTCTACGGGGTAATAGTATACTGTAAAGCGCTTTGAGCCACTATGGGAAAAGCGCATTATAAATAATAGGTTATTATTATTATTATTATCACTGTTAACGATGCCAAGAAACTGGAATGTTGAAACAAAAGTGTAGTATAAGAGATTTACACATTGTCAACTTACCCCGTATGTTTACATATTGTAACAATTTACCCCGTATGGTGTAACAACTTACCCCGTATACGGGGTAGGTTGTTACAAAAAAAATGTCTTCATTAATTAAGCTGTAGTTAATAAGTGTTTAAATGTTTTCAAGTTTTATATGCCTCAGATTTTAGCAAACATAATAGGCTAACTACAGACCCAAGATGGAGTGCGTGAGTTCTTTCATTAGAATTATCTGGCCCAAAATGTGAATTTTGTAACTTCCATCCCCGGTCTCCCCTACCACTCCATAATATGAAATTTGAAGCAAAATTGAGCATGTCGATCCGAGCAATAAAAAAAATAAATAAAATGGTGCTAGCTGCTAAAACGCGCCCTCTCTATAAATCAACTTCTAATTTTTTTTCTGTACTATTGACACAAAATTGAGATCATTTAACTTTAAAATTTTCCATAAGGCTATTGCTTTAAATGAGTTTCTTCATAAGATTAAAAGAAGAGATTCTCCAAATTGTTCCTTGTGGTGATAAAAATGACGAAAAACAATGGTTCATTTTATTTTTGCGAAGTGGAGGAGGTTTGTTCCAATTTGGCAAGATTTTGTAGGGTGTAATTTCACAGAAATGTGGGAACGTCTTCAAGTTTTAAACTTTGATAAATTGTTTGGTATTTGTAATGATAAATTTCTTACATATTTGTTTTTGTTGGTTGAAAATATTATATTTTATAGCTGAAGTTAGATAACAATCCGTCCAATTTTATTGCCATTCAAGGACGCTTGTAAAGAAACAAAAAGAAAATCGAGTATTTTTCCAGCCAAAAAGGAGCAACAAATTACATCTTGCATTTTAAGAAGTGGAGGGTTTACTAATATGATTTTTCTCGTTTTAACTCACGTGTATGATTGGTTTCCTTTTTATTCTACATGAGTCACAACTAAACGGAAGTTAATTGGTATTTCTATTATTTTTTTCTCTATAGTTGTTCACAAATAGTATGATGCAATGGCGCCTATAGCAGTTACACTACATTAGATACTGTATCCCAATCTAATACTTTATCTCCTTGTAATAGATAAATCAGTGTATCCTCTAACAACTGTACCTAAATGATTTAATTTTACAGTATAGGCCAATATACTGTGATAAAATCCAAATGTTTGTGCTTTCCTCCGCAACCCTCGAAACAGATACGCTTTTGTACAAGGACATGTATTTAAGACCCGCCTGTTATACTGAATCTTGAAGTCTTGTTTACTGCCCCCTTTTTATGTTATTATATTTTGCTGATTTATTTTATTGTTTGCCTTTTTGTATATCCAATTGATAATTGATTACTTGATATATATGTGATTCTGCTTTGATTGTGTTATGTAAAGACAATAATTATAAAAAAAAAAAAACTTTTCTTCTAATGCAATGTAAGCGGGTAAAAGAAGAATATAATATATAACATAGTTTTTTTTTTTTTTTTTTTTTGACCAGGGACCAAGTGTCAATAAATAGCCCATCATAATCTGACCATTGTTATCTTTTGTTTTTTGTCTTGTTTTTTAGAATAAATGAATTAGATAGATAAAATAACTTGATTTCGCATCAAATCCTCACAAGATATACGATAGTTACATTACAAAATTCTTAAGGTTTTAAATGATAAACAATTGGCTTATTAAAGCTCTATTCACCCACCACACCCCTCCCCCATTTCCGTTTGTTTTGTAGAGCCTCAACGTCCTACGCGCTGAGAATTTTGTTTTCGAATATTCAGTTCTGCAGTTTTATACATGCAATTATTGAAGTCATGTCTGAGATGGGGCTCCCTTAAGTGCCCCCAACATTCCACACCAAAAATCATTTCATGAAACATATAAATTGTATAATCTTTTTCGTTGATGAACGATAAAGTATTTAGATTATATATTAGAATGAAAGTTATGCTAAATTTTGAAAATCCATATTTTTTCATCATTTGCAGGGGAACAGAAAAAAAAAATTAAATTGCTTACTTCCAGAAGTAATAAGTAAAATTTGGTGCATCTCTCAATAAACTTTGTGCATTCTTAGTACCTTCTCCACCTGTGGCAAACTTTAATACTAGGTATTCATAATACAAAATTTTCTTCATTTAAGAGTTAATTTTAATTTTTAAAAAATTGGAAAAAAACTGAACTTCCTTCATCTTCGGAGTCGAAGGGCTGGCTTCCACATAGATCGCAAGAAGGTATCTCGTGAGTCAACTCCTACAAGTTCTCCTCAACCGAAGAATAGCAAGAATGCCAACCATAGAGCATATGGTCGATTCCAGCGAAAAGTGTACACGGCCAAAAAGTTGAGTCCAAATTTAGAACCTCTTTGATGATTTAGTCCTTTAATCTACTAATAGTCAACATATCAACCTATCCGTGTAATAAATTGCCACGCTTAATCTCCAAAATTGGTGCCTCCTATTATACATTTTCCTTCCAAATATGTTATTCCATTCCATCAATAAGATTCTAACAATAGTTAAAATCGGTAAGATCAGGGCTTGTGCTCCTAATTTCCTTGTATTTGCCATATCTCATTAAAGTCATAGTTTTAAGACAAACTGTTTGAAAAACATGGGGTTGTGTCAGTTTGCATTGATTAATCTTCACGACGCTAATTAAGATATGTCATATCTTACTGAAAGCAGCGAGAATGTCTCCTTATTAAAAACCTGAAAAAAATGGAATCCGCCCATTACTTTTGTTTATAGAAGAGGTAGAAACAAATGTATTCGTAGGTAACAGCTAATGTATTCGTAGGTAACATAGGTATAATTGACTTACATGTATATTTTAAACTATTTGTTTGATTCCAATTGATATAATAATCGTGTAGGGGTATCAAACTAACTGTTTCTTGTGAAGAATATCTTTCTCAGTCAATATATGGGAACATACTGTCAAGTATAAGGGAAACACTAACTTTTCACCAAAAACGTCAATATTTGAGTCCTGTTTATCGTATGTTTATATCTTTTAATCAAGATTATTTGGTACTAGTAAGTGTAAGGTATTGATAACAAGCATAAAAACCGATTAAAATGATAAACGTCTAAACTAAAAGATTCGCACATGAGAATAATATATTGCGAATATTTATTAATAGCACCAGCCTCTAGCAAACAATAAAAAATGAATACGATATCTTCTGTCTAACATAAATACTTTAACACAATTCGGAAAAAAAGAATGTTAATCAAATGTCTTTCAACGAACATTACATGATAGGTGTAGAGCACCTTTTTAATGATTCACCATCTGGTAAAGGCATTCTTTCATCACGTTTATTTTGATATCATATTTACATAAGCATGAAACCATTTAAACGAACAATAAATATTAGCTATATTTCATTTTTAAATCAAAATATTCATTATACCCTTCCTTAAAAAAAATAATAATAAAAAATGTTGCATTGTATCGTCGTGTATATCTAGGCACTTACATGCATATATGATTATCCCATTCTGTTATCTTATTCCAATGATACTATTTGTGGGTAACAGTGAGTGTCTTGAACTGTTTATGAGTTAAAATATTCATATGTTAAAATATAATTGACTGTTTCTTGATATGATATGAATATTGGAAAGAATTAAAGACCTCTTGCTCAAACGTAACCAAAATCAAAGTATTTTGAAATAATATATCCAGGCTGAATATCCCAACCAAATTGAATTTTTGCTGCAATGTACGATTAAAGAGAGCGATATACGTCTGCATCTGTCACTTTTACATCATTTTCATTTTCATGAAAAATGAAAATGAAAATGAAGTCAACTTTACATTAATCAACATGGTTTCGATAACTTATGAAATTATATATGAGTCAGAGTAAATGCGCATAAAACCCAAAGTTGGAAATTAAAGATAGCTTAAAGAATGAGACAAGTTTGCTTTGTATTGAACTCCAGATTGCAATTCGTTAATAAGAAACATAAACACCTGATAAATGAAATCTAAAAAAAGATAAATCGTAAAAAACTAACGTTTAGTTTGTTTTTTGTTTTTTTAATAAGTAATGAAAATCCATCTCAGTAAATATTATTCATTTCGTATTTTGAAATAAAATTAAAGAAGGTTAATTCACATCTGTTATGTACAGATTGTGTCAATCGGCAAACGTGCCTTGAATGAAATAGGAAAAAAAGATTGGTTAATCCCGAATAATACAATAAGCTATAATTTGGGAAACATTACTACAACTCTGATAATCACCAATACAATAAAATAACTTATATTATTGGGTCCAAACGATGTCCCCATTATCTATTGGGACTATTCTTTCCTTTCCAATAAATAAAAAGCAATGTGAGGTTA
Organism: Paracentrotus lividus; assembly: GCA_940671915.1. Taxonomy (NCBI): domain Eukaryota; kingdom Metazoa; phylum Echinodermata; class Echinoidea; order Camarodonta; family Echinidae; genus Paracentrotus; species Paracentrotus lividus. The sequence continues at coordinate 10,613 of CALNVZ010002238.1, read as the reverse complement.
ATTGTAAAGCCGAAAATGACAGTTTACGTTACATTGTTGCCTACGAATACACATTGTTACCTACGAATACACGTGACACCACTGCAGGAAATGCTTTCCCATGTTTTTATTTATTCATAAAAAGCTATAATTTTTTTGGTAATTAAATTTGAAAGAGTTTCCCCACTTGATAAGCGCTACGCAATATACTTAACTTGATAATAACATTGTCTCAGAGGAAAATTACTTCTCAATAATGAAATTAAAATCAAAAATTATTTTACATTATTAAGGAAAATGTCAAAATATAATGAAAACATAAGATTCTAAACAAGAAAATAATCACACAATATCCTAATTATATGTCAAATGAAACTACAAAAGTTTGTAATTTTAGTCTCGAGACAAATTACTAAAATATATGCCAGAAACACGCTATGCATTCTTGTATTCGTAGGTAACATTCGGAATGCCAAATGTTACCTACGAATAGAGCACTTATAAGGCAATATCTCAAAAACTTATTATTCAAGGATGATTAAACTTTACACACGTCAGCAAGACATCGTTTGTCAACTTTCCCTACAATATTTGTCACTAATCTTCTAAGGTATAGAAATGGCAGTGGTTTATAGGTGTATTCGTAGGTAACTGATTTTTTTGACCACACGAAAAATTTGGACCTCTTCTGCCAGATTAACAAAGAAAGCAATGTCATTGGGAACAATGCATGTCGATAGGGAATGGTGAGGCGCTTCTGTACGGCAATTGCCAGCCGTACGTCGTTATATCTAGTATGGTTTATAAGCTTTTAAAAAAGTTGTATTCGTAGGTAACATTCAAATTTACCACTCGAAAAAAAATTCCAGAGATTGTTTGGATTGTCCTATATTATTCAAATTTGGTACAATTTCTCCTGAGATGTGTGCCATCCTAAAATACAACTTGAATTTAAATTATTTGACGATTTTCTTTAAAAAGTTTGGTCGCGAAAAAAAAATTAAGTTTTTTTTTTCTAAAAATGGCCAAAAATGGCATGTTTTTAAATTGTAAAAAAAAAAGTTCACTTCAAATGAAGTTGGAACAAAAGCGGCACGAATAAGTTCACCGGTGCGGATACCTAAAACGCAAAACTGAGGTTCCTACATTTTTGGGGATTTTTTTATTGGCCTGAACATGATCAAAAACACCGTGTACACTTTTCGCTGGAATCGACCATATACTTTTAAAAATCAAGCAAAGTTCTGCTCAGTCAATGCTCAATCGTTGTTTATCAAGACAACAGAATTTGTTAATTTGTTTTAGAGAACAAATTTGATCTTATGGCCATTTGTGAGACCTGGCTCAAGCCTGCAGATGATGTGGTAATGGGAGACATTACAGTTGGATATGCATTATAACACTCCCCCGGACAAAAACTAAAAGGGGAGGAGGTCTTGCTCTTTTGCATAAAGCCAGTCTCGCAGTGCGTTTTCCTGACTGTAATAATGATCCAAAATCTTTTTTTTTTTTTGGTCCAGCTGAGATTATCAGTTCAACACTATCTCTGTTGCTAGTGAGTGACCACCAATGGAATCAACTAGGTCTTCTTTCGGCATGTTTGCTACAGAGTTTGAATCACTCATTGATGACGTATGTCTAAGTGAATGCCTGTCATCATCACTGCTTTCAATAGTGATATATACTCTTCTGAGCTGGTAAGTACACAGTTTAAATCAAGCTCATTGTCATCCCAAGCTGAGCAATACCAAACCAGACTTGGGAACCTTCTTGACAAAATACGCTCTTATGAAGACGCGCATAATAACACTGAGACCTCATGCCCAATAGTTCAACAGCCACATCCGCACTGAGAAGCAAAAGAAACGCCAACTAGAGAGAAAATGGAGAGCTTCAGGGCTGGAGATTGATCGACAGATCTACTGCACTCTGAAGCAAATGGTGAATCACATCATATCCCAATCGAATTCGAACTATTACAATGACCACGATCTTCACAGAGCATGCAAAAGATCAGAGACGGATCTTTTCACGGCTGATACTCTACTTAACTGGGAAGGCAAGTCCCCTCTCCCTCAGCACCAGTCGAATGACCAACTTGCCAGACGATTCTCTCAGTTCTTTGATGACAAGATCTCAAGGATTCGTCAGAGTTGCCGAATTGGTGATGACCTTCACCTCCCTTCCCTGGAGACCCCTCCACCACAAAGCAATTTCCCAGATTTTGAAGAGGTATCAGAGGACGAAGGGAAACGGATTGTGTCTTTATCACCTTCAAAATCATGTGATCTTGACCCTGTCCCAAACTCCACTTCTTAAAGAATGTACCTCTGCAATAGTTCCATTGTGACAGCAATCATCAATAACTCTGTAAAATCAGGTGAAGTTCCTGATGTATTAAAGGCTGCGCAAGTAAATCCAATCCTGAAGAAGGCCAACCTTGACTCAGAGGACATGAAAAATTATCGTCCCATCTCCAACCCGAGTTTCTTGAGCAAGACACCTGAGCGTGTTGTGATGAATCAACCATCGACCTACCTGACGAAAAATTCCTTGCATGAGGAGTTCCAGTCTGCTTACCAACCGCAACCTAGTGTTGAGGCAGCAATTCTGCTACGGGGTTTAGAGTTGTGCTGTCGCACCAAAATAGTAAGGGTAATGAAACGAGAATGCAATGCTGATTTGCACGCTTCTCTATGAAGCGTCAGTGAAGCGTGCGTCTAATCGTACGAAAGAAGATTTCGGGATCAAATCCGTACAAACATTTGTAAAGAATTCTAAACTAAGGGCATAGGTGGTTTAGAATTTGATATGGCTTTGCGAGTTTTATGTCGGAGGAAGCTCATTTATCTATTTTCTCGTTAACTTGAAGTTAAAGGTTGTTAAAACTTTGTTTAAGAATGAGGTGCATTATACAACTGTCCACAACGATTAGATTAATTGCATGTTAATCATCAAAAATGACATTTTCCGACTGATTGAAGTGTTAGTTTGACCTGACATGTTGAAGGAAGGACAACTGACGCGAAAACCAACAATAAACTAATGGTGGCAAGTCACTTGTCATTACATTGGAAAAAACGGATTTGGAACTAGTTTGAGACTAATTTGAGACTGGTTTGAAATGATTTTGGATGTTTTTTGTCGCGCATACGTCTGAGAGACGTCTCTGAGATATTCCCACGACCAAGCGCGGTGATTTCATGTCACGACGGGGAGGGGGGGGGCGGGGACGGAAACATCCGAAAGTGAACAAATAATTCACTCAAAGTTCGCATACTTCGCACATTATGCAGAAACTAATGAAAATGATTGCGAGCGCGAAGCGCGAGCCGGAAATTTTGCCTTATAATAACATTTAGCATCGTATTTGACATACATTTTTACCTCTTTATTAGCTTCACAAGCTAATCACTACATAAAAATTGTTCATTTTTAAAAATCGAAGGAGGACGACCCCCCCCCATAAAAAATCGAGAGGGGGGAAGGGGACACGCCCCCCCCCGTCCCCCGGGATCGCCGCGAATGCCCGCGACAGAAAAAATATATATATATCGGAGACGACCTGGAGTATCCGAGTCGCGGGGACGAAGTAAGATACCACCTTTATGGTGGTATCTCAAGGTATTTGCCATGAGACTGATTTGAGACTAATTTGGGACGGGTGTGATACGGTTTTGATTTTTGATCATTTTCATTAGTTTCTGCATAATGTGCGAAGTATGCGAACTTTGAGTGTATTATTTTTTCACTTTCGGGTGTTTCCGACCCCCCCCCCGCCTCCCCGTCGTGACATGAATAATCGCCGCGCTGGTTGTTGGGAATATTCTCGGAGACGTCTCTTGAACGTCTGCGCGAAACAAAAACATCCAAATCATTTCAAACCAGTCTTCCAAATTGTATTCAAACTAGTTTCCAAACCGTTTTCCAGTCCTTGTAATGACAAGTGACTTGCACAACCAATTATAGTTTATTGTTGCGTTTTCGCGTCAGTTGTCCTTTCTTCAATATGTCAGGTCAAACTAACACTTCAATCGTGTCGGAAAATGTCATTTTTGATGATTAACATGCAATTAATCTAGTCGTTGTGGACAGTTCTATAATGCACCTAATTCTTAAACAAAGTTTTAATAACCTTTAACGTCAAGTTAACGAGAAAATAGATAAATTAGCTTCCTCCGACATAAAACTCGCAAAGCGATATCAAATTCTAAACCACCTATGCCCCTAGTTTAGAATTCTTTACAAATGTTTGTACGGATTTGATCCCGAATGACGTCATCCGAATCTTCTTTCGTACGATTAGACGCACGCTTCACTGACGCTTCATAGAGGAGCGTGCAAATCAGCGTTGCATTCTCGTTTCATTACCCCTACTATTTTGGTGCGACAGCACAACTCTAAACCCCGTAGCAGAATACGGGCCTAAGAGTCCAGAATGATCTCCTTTCTGCCATGAATGTAAACCATGACATCCTCCTGCAATGCCTCAGAAGTCACTATGGAATAGGGGGAGTTGCCCTACGTGGTTCCGCTCATACTTGACATCTCGACTCAGCTCCATCCATGTTAAAGGTACTCGCTCTGATCCGTCTTCGCTGATATATGGCGTCCCTAAACGGTCTGTTATAGGCCCGCCATTGTTCTGTATGTACACATTATCCATATCACGCATCATTGAAGGATATGGCTTTCACTACCACCGCTACGCAGATGATACACAGATTTATTTCACTGTTGATCCAACACAAGCTGCGGTAGATTCAGCATTACAACACATTGAGTAATAACTGATATCTACAGATGGCTGTCAAGTATCTACCTTTAGCTAAATGAGGACAAAACAGAATTTCTGGTCGTCGGCTCACGTCAGCAAAGAGCTAAAGTGCACAAAGACCACATGACATTTGGAAGCACTGTTATCAAGCTTCAGATCAAGTGAGAAATCTCGGAGTGATCTTTGATTCTTAACTGACTATGGAGCAGCACATCACATCTGTATCCAGATCTGTCTGCATCTCCATACGTAATCTTGGAAGAATACGGAAGTATGTTAACAGGCATGTTGCTGAACTGCTTATAACAACTCGACTGGACATGTGTAACTCAGTCCTATCCGGTTTGAGTCAACATCAACTGCAAAGACGTCAGCGCCTGCAAAATATGGCTGCAAGACTCATATCTCGTCAGAGAAAGGGAGCTCACATCACTCCAATCCTGCGAGATTTTCACTGGCTGCCCATCAACCAGAGGATAGTCTTCAAACTTGGAGTCCTGGTTTTCAAAGCACTCAATGATAAATCACGATCCTACATCTCAGAGCTTTTGACAATTCATACACCAGCACGAAGTCTAAGATGAACGGACAAAGCTTTGTTGACGAAAAGTCTCAGCCGCACAGTATGGGGAGACAGAGTTTTCTACATCACAAGAGCTAAGCTGTAGCTTCATCAGGAAGGCCGAAAATTTTTCAACTTTCATATCCACTCTGAAACCTATCTGTTCCTACTGAATCGTATCAGCTACATTTATATACATCATTGAACAGTTTGTCGATCACTGATTGGATAGGAGCATTTCACGTGATTTAAAATAATTCTTCTAGAAAAGAAAATTTTCCCATTTACCCAAGTATAGTTGGGATTACATGCATAAGCATGATAGCGCATACATTCTACCCGCATTGCTATTATGACGTGCATATTTGGCGCGCGCGCTGTACAATTAAGGTGTCACAGGGTTAAATATTTCCCTGTTGGCTCGAGTGTCAATTTTACATTTAAAAACGTTTGGAGAGAAAAGGGTGAAAATTGGGCTAACTATTGTCTAGTAGTAATTTAAAGACAATTTACTCATCTTCTCATTGATAGTCACAAAACATGGGCATAGCCAGTTCGATTTTTAATCAATCAAGAAAATAGAGCGCCCTCTCGTGGACACTGTTGGATTGGGAGTCAGATCGAAGAATTAAAATGGCTTCTACGTTCACCCTCGTCGTATAGTTCCAAAACAAGAGCCTAGATCTTTCCCATTTGTGCAAAAGAATGTCCAAGTCTTCCTTTCCTGGGAATTGATGTCAATAAACCAATCAAATTAATACATTTTCGTCAATCAGGCGTATGAAATTAGTTACTTTGCCGTTGGGTTGGCTCGCACTCAAATTTTTGGCATCTTCGAAGTAATTAGGCCTTTGCAGCTTTAAGTCAAATCGAGAAAAGATCACTGAATGATGGTAGGCCTATATAATTAATCGTGATCTCTCTTAAATGTAAGAGTGAAACCTTTTTATTTATTTATTTATTTACTTTTATTTTTTGATGAGGGATATAAAACAAAAATACGTTATTTATTCGCAAGAATGGTTAAATCTACACGATCTTAGCTACTTCAATATCCCCATTTTCTTCAGGGCTAAAGCCCTTCAGGAAATGGAAATATTTCAGTAGCTGCGATCTATAGATTTAACCATCCTTGCTCAAGGTCCGTATAATTGTACACTAGAAGAATAATGGAAAGACATTTTGCAATTACTAAAGCACCGACTATGACAAGTTTGAATTTTGTGAGACATTGTTTAGGGCAAGCCCCATGTGCATAGGCGAATACCGGCGCTATATAACAAGCCATCATCATCATCATCACCATCACCATCATCATTTTTGTCTGCTTCCAACATACTACATATACGTGAAATAATTACAAATGATAACAAATGAAGCACATGAAGCAAAATTGTGCTACACCCCATTTTATCTCATTACCCTCTAGTGAAGACAAATCGTATGTCCTTACAGACCTCTGTGTTTTATCCCCCGCCCATAAAAACACCCGCGCGCGCACATACACACACACACACACACACACACTTTTCAAAACCTGTCTACTCCCTCGAACCTGAAACTACATATTGAGAACTACCTACCGAAACCTAAATGCATAACAAGAATGGTCACCGATTGTAATGCCTTTGCATATGCCTTTCCATCTACATCATATATTTTTTCGATATTTAACAACCAAACCATGAAGTCTCTAACAACGTTCATCGTCGACCTTATTATATGGCTACATGTTTGCTGTAGGTATTTTCTCTCTTATTCATGTTAAAATGTTTCATATCAATCTAAACGTTTGTTAAATTAATAGTTGTTACAGTATTACATTACGTATTTTTATCTTGAGATGATCTTTATTTTGTTTTCATTATATCCTCGATTAGATTCCTCCATGGGCATATTTAAAAACGTAGACGTGTTTACCAACAAAGTACACGCCATCGGAGAAGATGTGGAATTAGATTGCAGCTACTTTCTTACCCCACCCGAAAACAGAGTCGTTAAGATAAAATGGACTTTTGACGATGAGATTTTGTTCGGCTGCCTGGATAGTAAATGCTATACAAACAACAGTGGGCACACGCTTATAATAGGACAAAACTACACAAGCATTCTGAAGATATCAAATGTATCATTGAAAGATGATGGGAACTTCACATGTGTTTTACAAACAAAGCACGGGGAGAAATGTTGTACAATTAATTCATCGGTTATTGGTAAGTTATTCTTTTTCGTGTTGAAATCTTTGTTGTTCCATTCATTCAACAGAACGACAAAAGGAGCACTTAAAACCGTCATATGACTTTCTAAAAGGGCCTCTGACGTATGAAAATGAATAAAAGACCAAAATGCTGATGATGATAATAATAGTAATAAATATAATAATAATAATAACAATAATAATAATAATAATAATAATGATAATAATAATAATATAATTAATAAATAATAATGATAATAACAATAATAATAATAATAATAATACTTAAAATAAAAAGACTTAAAGGCACTAAATCCTGTTTAAAATCAAATGCTTAAGGAGTGCATATATGAAGAAAGACAGAAGAAATCACATCAAAGAAATGTCAACATTTATATAATTACTAGACCAGTAATGAGTTATACACATATGACGCAGCAATGCAGTTTGCCATTAAAGCCCAAGTATAGTTGTTGTAGAGAAAATTGCATTTTTCAAAAACTTACTCAACTTGTCCTAATATTGTCCCAATGACATATCAATACATGGGCAAGTAATATAACCATGTGCCATGCATGTATTTTCATGATATGGTATAGTTAGCATAAACATGGGGAGATATTCATCAAAATGAGGCCATGCTTCCTTCACTCTTACCCCAGAACTCTGGGCATGCCACACCACTGCTGACTGGTATGGCGTGTGTGCATTCTGTGTGTATCAGTCTGTGTATCAATAGCATATACTTTGCACACCAACCACTGCACATTGCACTCTCCCCAGTGTGATTCTGTTTAGCCATGGCCCAGAAACAGATTTACACAAGTTTTGTTGCTAAATTCAGGTCTTAGAGTGGATTTTATAACAAATCATTGTGAACACCGAGGTTATTTGAGGTATTACTTCATATTATTCTGCTATGGAAGTAAAACAAAAAATACGTTCTCCCAAAACTATACATGAGCTTTAAGTTTACCCTGAAATACCTCAGATCAGACTCTCCCCCTTCCTTTGTTTTCAACTACCACCAGACGTTTAATTCTTGATATCACATTACAACTTAAGATTTCATCAAATATAATGTGCCTTGGTCAATCAAAGGTCGGACTGTGGCTTGTCCTGCAAAATCTGTATTGTATATTTTGGGAACTGGACAACAATTACAACTGATATAACGTCTCACGCATTTAATTAACAGTACCACCTGTAGGGTTAACGCTCATATCCAAGACTGCAACAATCAACTCTGAATACTTGACCGTCATAGCTGGTGGGAACATATCGGTCGAATGCCAGACGAATACATCAGTGAAGCCTCCTGTAAATCTAGATTGGACAGTGAATGGTTCACTGTCACTTGACTTCAATGAGCATGAGACAGTTGTTAAGGAAGGAAATGACCCACGACTTGCAGTATCATCACAAGTTATTTCATTTACTCCGACCTCGGAAGATAATGGAACGGTTCTTACATGCGTCACGAAGGGGAATAAAGAAGTAAAGGTGGAACCATTGAAGAGATCCGTTAGTTTAGTGGTTAAAGGTATATCTTCATGAATCAACCATCTATGCATATGCAATGACCTTAATAAATAGGCGTAATCATTTGGTTCGTATCAAAGACAAATGTCACCAGTCATACACTGTTCGTCATAAAGGTGGAATATTTTTTTCTGGCTCAAGCGACATTATGTTGCTCCGTTATTAATTTCTTGAATTGTTTGTCACCGCTTTCACTTTCTGGGATCCTGGGTATATCTTGGACGCTCCCTCAACCCTTCCCGGGGATTTTTCTTCAAAAAAGTTTGTCACCCCCAGAAGATGGCCATTTTTGTCATTTTTTCTTATTTTGAGGGCCCTTTTTCGTTCACGCGACCCACCAAGGCCCCCTCAGTCCTACCCCAAGGAAACACGTCTAAGGTGGAGATTTGTTATTGTTCTTTAAATTAAATTTAGATTTATGGTTACAGGCTCGACTCTTTTGTCCAGGGGAGGGGTCAAAATTTATTTTGATTGGGGTTCAACATTCCTTTTATTCATTTTTACACCATGGAAATTTCTATCTTCCCTAAATTGTATTGTAAAATCTCAACCAAACATAAATCAAAATAAAATATTATCAATAATGACTATTTACAGCCTTTTCATCAAGGCTAAACAAAATTTAAGGGGAAAATTATGATATTTAAAGGTTAAAGGTGGTTTTTCATTTCTTTTGTTTTCAGCATAAAGATGGAATAAAATATTCCGAATTTTCACCAATCTCGCTTTTTACTTCAACCCCTCCCCTAGACAAGAGACCTAAGCCTGTCCCCATAAATATAGATTTAACTTAAAGAACACTATAAAACAGTACACCTCAGTCGCGTTTCCCGGGGGTAGGACTGAGGGGGGGGGGCTTGATTGGCCGGGAAAACAAAAAGGGGCCCCAAAATGAGAAAAAAATGACAAAAATGGGCATCACGGGGGTTCACAAAACTGTTTTGGAAAAAGGTCCACGTGAAGGGTATGGAGAATGTCCAAGATATAGCCAGGGTCCCAAAAAGTAAAAGCAGGGACAAACATATTCAAGAAATTAAAGTCAGAGCAAAATCATGTCGCTATAGCGGCAAAAAAATATTCCACCTTTATGACGGACAGTGTATTATAAGCGCTTTATAAGTGCTTTTAGAAAATATGCTTTTACGACCAATAATCTCAAGGGCTCTATGCCTTGAAGGATGGAGCCCAAAATTTTTATTGTAATGAAGGCCTATTTTTATAAAATAGATTGGCCAAATTCATTGAAAGCGTGGGAAATGGAACCACTTGTTAGTTAAATATTATTTTTGGTTAATAGGGTATATCTTACCGATGATTTTAACACTTGGACAACTAAAAATCGCTAGCGATGGTGTAAATTGAACAAACTATGCCTGTGTTTCTAGAAAGGATTATAACAAACAAAAAATAATAATAATACTTAATGAATAAAAAATAATAGTGATTGGTATTTCAAGAAAATGTTTAAACACAAAGATTACTTGCCATTACACAAATTTCAAGATTATACAATTTGCATTTGAAGTTAAGTTACCGATTCAATGTCAAGGTAGACT
>CALNVZ010002237.1:58316-97072 GCA_940671915.1 Paracentrotus lividus | reverse complement strand
CTTTATGTCAACTAAACCCGCGCTGACGGCGGGAACCGAACAATTGACAACTGCATGCAATTATTACTTAGCGTACAACAAATCGCCTAAGTAAACTTCCCTGTGGTGTCATGGTATTGTCCGTCGATCTGTTTGAGCAAATTACTCGTGACATGAAAGAAATAATTGAACTTTTCATAGTTTTCGTGGTAGATACAAGGCACAGTTGAAGGTGGATGCAGAAGAGGACGTCAAAGGACAAGCTGGATGGAAAATGTAAAGACGTGGACAGAATATGACAATGCAAGAACTGCTGTCGACTCAGCTGACAGGAAGGCATGGAGGAAAAAATGTGCTTCTTCGGCTCTCAAATCCCCCCCCCCCCCAACGACTCCGGAAGAGTCAAGGGATTGAGTGAGTGATTGATGAGTGAGATGCTTCAGACCAGATTGGGGAAAGACATTCTGGCAAGCCTATAACGAATTGTGCTGAATTGTAATCAGAATCTTTATTTCACATAGATTGATGTTCCAAACGATTATTGATATAAATAGTGATCTGTCATTTTTGCGAAGACGCCCGTCACACCATTTTTACAGTTCCAAGTGAAATTTTTGAAAAAAAATAAAAATTTGTAATAGATCTTACAACTGAAGCACATAATGATAGTCGGTATTGTGAATATAGTAATGTATGTCACTAATATACCCCTGTAATTCTGCCTATAAATGGCTTTACTAACAGTTGATTTTATGCGTAAAATCACCAATGGGGTAGGTTGTTAAACAGCCTACTCCATGTCGATGTAACAACCTACCCCAATTACATTACACATGTAAAGTAATTTTGTTTTAATTTTCAGGTGTAATATTTTGATATTTCTATTATTACTTTCGTCTACTCTAGAGCTCTACTTGATCTACTGTTAACGATACCAAGAAACTGGAAAGTTGAAACAATAGTATGGTATAAGAGATTTACACATTGTAACAAATTATCCCGTATGTTCATATAGTAACAATTTGCCCCGTGTGGTATAACAACTGAACCCGTATACTGGGTAGGTTGTTACAAAAAAAAAATGTCTTCATTAATTAAGCTGTAGTTAATGCAATCCTGGGAGATCGTGACCCGGAAGCGTTTCATGAAAGGACTTGTCGGACGTTATATCCGAGAAACTGTTATGAGCTACTGAAATGCTTGCATCTATTGGCTGAGAGCAAATTTGTCGGATAAAATGTCCGACAAGTCCTGTGATGAAATGCCCCCAGGTGGCCAACGAACATCGTGACCCGTTATGCGGCGGTCACAACTCGTCGTAGGCTACGGGCACGTGCCATCAAACGTAGCCTGCGTTGTATGTGCAATGCACGCTCAGGTCCTAGGTCAACTTTCTGCGATTCCTGCGTTTCTGTAGTAAGGGTATTGTAAAAACTTCATGCACGTCGTACATGCATTGTACCTGCGAGGTACCTCCGCTGCACGAATTTTCTACAAAATCCATCGTAAGGGAGTTGCACGTCGAAGGTACGGCGAGTTGTGACCGCCGCATTAATGGCATTACGGTCCATCGGCACCGCGGTCTGGGCTGTATATCTATAGTTCATTTTTTAAAGCATAACAATTTCAATTTGTTTATTTTCTAAGCATTTCAGATAGATTTGTATTGGCCTCCTTTCCCAAAGATAATGTGATGGAAATGAACTATTAATGTTCTTTAATACTGGGGGTTTAAAATGCTTTTTAACAAAGACATTAATTTATGACGCGTACCCGTCAATCACGACCCTGAAATCAACAAAAATTTATGGCAGTAATTTGACAATTTAAAAGATATGAAGACAATTTTCTGCTCGCGCTTCGAGCTCGTATGCTTATAAGAAATTATGATATATAGGAATGACAAACATAATTTTTAAATGTATATTATAACCTTAAATTAATGGATTTTTCACTCGCACTTCGCCCTTGCATTTTCTTGAAGGCCAGTGTTTATCAGCTATGAAGTTTTAAAAAAAAGAAAAAGAGGCAAAACATATGTCAAATACAATATACAATTACAGTAAAATTAATGATGATATTAATCAGCTAACAGAGTCAACATAAACTAAAATTCAGAAATAAACAATCAATATTATGCAAAAATGTAATGTTTAACTGTTTGTTTTCATATCATTGATTTTTGCATGACCTCAGTTTATTTTTGTCTTTGTTAGACAATAAAAGATGGTGGCCTTACAAGAGATATGTTGCAAGAGTGCACAATAGTATAATCATTGTGAAATCATTCTTTTTATAACTTGTATTTCCGCTATTCTCATTCAAAATAAAGAAATCATGGTTAGCGTTGTAGGGATCACTGGCATCTTCACAGTTTTGTGTGAGTGCATCGACCGGAATATATAAACCGGAACAATATAACAAACGTTTGTATAACATGACAATCTCTAGGTTTTGTCACACATGCATGCATTAAAAATGAGTAAACCGATTTGTCATACGTTCAACAAATAATTCTGTTTTCACCTATCACAAAATGAAAAATTCCATTAGCCTGTAGTGACGGATTTTATTTCGTTTAGAACCATTTTTATTCCGCCTCTTTAAGAACACCGTCACATGACGTAATTTGGCGTAAAATGACTGAACACGGTCACGTGACATAATTTTGGCGCTACGTCTGACAACGCCTCATTTCTGGTTTGTACTGCCGTCGTCGACGTTCGATGTTCAGTGCATTTAACAGCATTGTACAGTAGTTCGTGTATAAACCCATGGCTGAATATACGAGCTACTGAGGTCAAGCTGCATGAACCATTTCTGACGTGGACGCGTACTCTTTGTCGTGATGCAGCGAGATCATTGTGAAGTAAAATGTTTAAAATTTCAACCCTAAAAACCTAGGGGGTCACGGTCTTTTCTCAAATACCAAATTAAACACCAATAAACTCAACCATCCTGTGTCCGAGCGCCAGTTATTCGACTCCGTATCTCAACGGTGGGACGTAACAACCCACATTGGTGACCCCGACGTGATCAATTGTGGTTGTTACGTTATGGGTTTATACACGAACTACTGTACAATGCTGTATAAATGCACTGAACATCGACACGTCGACGACGGCAGTACAAACCAGAAATGAGGCGTTGTCAGACGTAGCGCCAAAATTATGTCACGTGACCGTGTTCAGTCATTTGACGCCAAATTACGTCATGTGACGGTGTTCTTAAAGAGGCGGAATAAAAATGGTTCTAAGGGGCCGTCACACTGAGGTCGTTCTATAACGTTCTATAACGTTCTTGCCCGTTCTTTAAAAAATGCTGAACGGGCTTTGGTCGGGTTGGAACTTATAACTTTAAAAAAGTAATTTCTTGAATACGAATACTAGCCAGTTCATAAAATAGTTCTCTCTTACGTCAATTCCGTCTTTATCGCGTCCGCAATACGTTGTTATCCAGTTCAGACCGAGTAAACAGCTCGTTCACTCTATACCGTTCGTAGCACGTCCAAACCGTCACTAAAGTGCCTATGCGTAGCATGATAAAAGTTAGGTACCATGTTCGTAGTACGTCCTTCTCGTTCAGAGTAAGTCCTACCCGTTTAAGGAACGTTGTCACTACGTTTGATTTTAGAACTGGAAGCCAGTACGATTTTTTTGAACATGTTAAAAAAAAATCGAATGCCTTTCCGTTCTCTCCGTTCGGCGCCGTTCGCCAAGTTCGTAAACAGATTGTAAACGGTCTGTACTAGATTCTAAAAGGTCTGTACTACGTTCAGTCCGTTTGTAAACAGATTGAGCCCGTTCAACCAAGAACTACCAAGAACGCAGTGAGAACTAGCTCAGTGTGACGGGAATTATGACATGCCATTCTGTTTAAAACTTGAAACGTATTGCTATCCAAGCCCGTGCTATAAAGTCCTGAGCAGATTGAAATAGGTCTCAAGTACGTCCACTCCGTGTGTACATAGATTAAGCCCGTTCTGCAATAATTTCAATAACATGGTAAGAAATTGTTAGTGTGATAGTAGTATAAGCGAATAGATCAGCTATTTGATTGCCACACATTAATTGTTACAATTACAGAAATCTCACAACTTTTAGAATAAATACGAAAACGGCCATTGGTCCGAAAAAGAACGCGTACATTTTGACCCAATTATTTCTGGATTAAGATGAACAACGTTCGTATACAGTCCTCAATACGTCCATCACATCTTTGCCTCGTCTGCAATCCGTTTGCATCTAGTTAAAATCGGGTGAAAATGACTGTTTCCACGAAACAGAGCCGTCTGAAACAATCAAAACCGTCCCAGTTAGTTTCAACCCGTTCTAATCAGTTCCAACTCGTTTCCAATGCGTTTCGTCCGACCCAACTAGTTCTGGGTCGTTTTTAATCCGTCAAAATCCGTTCTTACTCGTTCTTACGTCGACCAAACGGCCTCCAGAAAGTTCATCTCGTTCTTACTGCGTCATTAATCCGTGTCTAGAACGTGTTGAACGCAAAAGCGTGCCGTTTTCCATAAAAACCTAACCCGTTTTTGCCAGACCTCATGCGTCTTCGTAACTTAAAGCTGATAATGAATATACAATGCTCGTTTGTAAGACGTCCTAGCACATCTTTAGAACGATTTAAGTACGGCAATTTCGTTTGTAGTACGTCCATCTGTTTCAGGTACGTTGCCACCCGTTAAATTTTAGGACGAGATGGGCGCCCGATTTTTTTTAATACTTTTTTGAAAATCTGACCGAGCTAGTCCAAGAAGTTCGTAAACAGATCGTAAGAAGTATTTATTACGTCCACTCAGTTTACACACAGACTATGCCGTTCGGAAAATTTGCAAGGACGTAGTAGGAACGAGCTCAGTGTGACGGGGGTATAAACGAAATAAAATCCGTCCTACAAGCCGCTTTGTTTGCAAAATGAATACGAGTAATAGACTGGGAACGTGCAGTGTGGAGCATTTTTTGCTCCTGTCTGCATTCGATGCACCGAGGCTTTGTATACATCATCAATGGATATATAATATATATATATATATATATATATATATATATATATATATATATATAATATATCTTACTAAAACGGGCCTTAAGGGGAACTGAGAAGAATAGCTCTATTCAGTCACGATCCCCTTAGCGACTTTCTATAGGCGAAAAATTCCCCTTAACGCCAATTCAATAGGGTTAGGGATAGGGTTCGGTGGGGCAATATAAAGGAGGAAACAAAGAAATTCGCCTCAATTCGCCTTAAGGACGAAAATAGGACGTCCTTGCAAATTTTGCCGAACGGGCATAGTCTGTGTGTAAACTGAGTGGACGTAATAAATACTTCTTACGATCTGTTTACGAACTTCTTGGACTAGCTCGGTCAGATTTTCAAAAAAGTATTAAAAAAAATCGGGCGCCCATCTCGTCCTAAAATTTAACGGGGTGGCAACGTACCTGAAACAAGATGGACGTACTACAAACGAAATTGCCGTACTTAAATCGTTCTAAAGATGTGCTAGGACGTCTTACAAACGAGCATTGTATATTCATTATCAGCTTTAAGTTACGAAGACGCATGAGGTCTGGCAAAAACGGGTTAGGGTTTTTATGGAAAACGGGCACGCATTTGCGTTCAACACGTTCTAGACACGGATAATGACGCAGTAAGAACGAGATGAACTTTCTGGAGGCCGTTTGGTCGACGTAAGAACGAGTAAGAACGGATTTTGACGGATTAAAAACGACCCAGAACTAGTTGGGTCGGGACGAAACGCATTGGAAACGAGTTGGAACTGATTTAGAACGGGTTGAAACTAACTGGGGACGGGTTTGGATTGTTTCAGACGGGCTCTGTTTCGTGGAAACAGTCATTTTCACCCGATTTTAACTAGATGCAAACGGATTGCAGACGAGGCAAAGATGTGATGGACGTATTGAGGACTGTATACGAACGTTGTTCATCTTAATCCAGAAATAATTGGGTCAAAATGTACGCGTTCTTTTTCGGACCAATGGCCGTTTTTCGTATTTATTCTAAAAGTTGTGAGATTTCTGTAATTGTAACAATTAATGTGTGGCATCCAAATAGCTGATCTATTCGCTTATACTTATATCACACTGAACAATTTCTTACCATGTTATTGAAATTATTGCAGAACGGGCTTAAATCTATGTACACACGGAGTGGACGTACTTGAGACCTATTTCAATCTGCTCAGGACTTTATAGCACGGGCTTGGATAGCAATACTTTCAAGTTTTAAACAGAATGGCATGTCATAATTCCCGTCACACTGAGCTAGTTCTCACTGCGTTCTTGGTAGTTCTTGTTGAACGGGCTCAATCTGTTTACAAACGGACTGAACGTAGTACAGACCTTTTAGAATCTAGTACAGACCGTTTACAATCTGTTTACGAACTTGGCGAACGGGCCCGAACGAGAGAGAACGGAAAGGCATTCGATTTTTTTTTAACATGTTCAAAAAAATCGTACTGGCTTCCAGTTCTAAAATCAAACGTAGTGACAACGTTCCTTAAACGGGTAGGACTTACTCTGAACGAGAAGGACGACTACGAACATGGTACCTAACTTTTATCATGCTACGCATAGGCACTTTAGTGACGGTTTGGACGTGTGCTACGAACGGTATAGAGTGAACGAGCTGTTTACTCGGTCTGAACTGGATAACAACGTATTGCGGACGCGATAAAGACGGAATTGACGTAAGGAGAACTATTTATGAACTGCCTAGTTCGTATTCAAGAAATTACTTTTTAAAGTTATAAGTTCCAACCCGACCAAAGCCCGTTAGCATTTTTAAAGAACGGGCAAGAACGTTATAGAACGTTATAGAACGACCTCAGTGTGACGGCCCCTTAGAACCATTTTTATTCCGCCTCTTTAAGAACACCGTCACATGACGTAATTTGGCGTCAAATGACTGAACACGGTCACGTGACATAATTTTGGCGCTACGTCTTGACAACGCCTCTTTCTGGTTTGTACTGCCGTCGTCGACGTGTCGATGTTCAGTGCATTTATACAGCATTGTACAGTAGTTCGTGTATAAACCCATAACGTAACAACCCACAATTGATCACGTCGGGGTCACCAATTGTGGGTTGTTACGTCCCACCGTTGAGATACCGGAGTCGAATAACTGGCGCTCGGACACAGGATGGTTGAGTTTTATTGGTGTTTAATTTGGTATTTGAGAAAAGACCGTGACCCCCTAGGTTTTTAGGGTTGAAATTTAAAACATTTTACTTCACAATGATCTCGCTGCATCACGACAAAGAGTACGCGTCCACGTCAGAAATGGTTCATGCAGCTTGACCTCAGTAGCTCGTATATTCAGCCATGGGTTTATACACGAACTACTGTACAATGCTGTATAAATGCACTGAACATCGACACGTCGACGACGGCAGTACAAACCAGAAATGAGGCGTTGTCAGACGTAGCGCCAAAATTATGTCACGTGACCGTGTTCAGTCATTTTACGCCAAATTACGTCATGTGACGGTGTTCTTAAAGAGGCGGAATAAAAATGGTTCTAAACGAAATAAAATCCGTCACTACAGGCTAATGGAATTTTTCATTTTGTGATAGGTGAAAACAGAATTATTTGTTGAACGTATGACAAATCGGTTTACTCATTTTTAATGCATGCATGTGTGACAAAACCTAGAGATTGTCATGTTATACAAACGTTTGTTATATTGTTCCGGTTATATTATTCCGGTCGATGCACTCACACAAAACTGTGAAGATGCCAGTGATCCCTACAAGCGCTAACCATTGATTTCTTTATTTTGAATGAGAATAGCGGAAATACAAGTTATAAAAAGAATGATTTCACAATGATTATACTATTGTGCACTCTTGCAACATATCTCTGGTAAGGCCACCATCTTTTATTGTCTAACAAAGACAAAAATAAACTGAGGTCATGCAAAAATCAATGATATGAAAACAAAACAGTTAAACATTACATTTTTGCATAATATTGATTGTTTATTTCTGAATTTTAGTTTATGTTTGACTCTGTTAGCTGATTAATATCATCATTAATTTTACTGTAATTGTATATTGTATTTGACATATGTTTTGCCTCTTTGCTTTTTTTTAAAACTTCACTAGCTGATAAACACTGGCCTTCAAGAAAATGCAAGGGCGAAGTGCGAGTGAAAAATCCATTAATTTAAGGTTTATAATATACATTTAAAAATTATGTTTGTCATTCCTATATATCATAATTCTTATAAGCATACGAGCTCGAAGCGCGAGCAGAAAATTGTCTTCATATCTTTTAAATTGTCAAATTACTGCCATAAATTTTTGTTGATTTCAGGGTCGTGATTGACGGGTACGCGTCATAAATTAATGTCTTTGTTAAAAAGCATTTTAAACCCCCAGTATTAAAGAACATTAATAGTTCATTTCCATCACATTATCTTTGGGAAAGGAGGGCCAATACAAAATCTATCTGAAATGCTTAGAAAATAAACAAATTGAAATTGTTATGCTTTAAAAATGAACTATAGAGTATACAGCCCAGACCGCGGTGCCGATGGACCGTAATGCCATTAATGCGGCGGTCACAACTCGCCGTACCTTCGACGTGCAACTCCCTACGATGGATTTTGTAGAAAATTCGTGCAGCGGAGGTACCTCGCAGGTACAATGCATGTACGACGTGCATGAAGTTTTTACAATACCCTTACTACAGAAACGCAGGAATCGCAGAAGTTGACCTAGGACCTGAGCGTGCATTGCACATACAACGCAGGCTACGTTGATGGCACGTGCCCCGTAGCCTACGACGAGTTGTGACCGCCGCATAACGGGTCACGATGTTCGTTGGCCACCTGGGGGGCATTTCATCACAGGACTTGTCGGACATTTTATCCGACAAATTTGCTCTCAGCCAATAAGATGCAAGCATTTCAGTAGCTCATAACAGTTTCTCGGATATAACGTCCGACAAGTCCTTTCATGAAACGCTTCCCGGGTCACGATCTCCCAGGATTGCATTAACTACAGCTTAATTAATGAAGACATTTTTTTTTGTAACAACCTACCCAGTATACGGGTTCAGTTGTTATACCACACGGGGCAAATTGTTACTATATGAACATACGGGATAATTTGTTACAATGTGTAAATCTCTTATACCATACTATTGTTTCAACTTTCCAGTTTCTTGGTATCGTTAACAGTAGATCAAGTAGAGCTCTAGAGTAGACGAAAGTAATAATAGAAATATCAAAATATTAACACCTGAAAATTAAAACAAAATTACTTTACATGTGTAATGTAATTGGGGTAGGTTGTTACATCGACATGGAGTAGGCTGTTGTAACAACCTACCCCATTGGTGATTTTACGCATAAAATCAACTGTAGTAAAGCCATTTATAGGCAGAATTACAGGGGTATATTAGTGACATACATGTACTATATTCACAATACCAGACTATCATTATGTGCCTTCAGTTGTAAGATCTATTACAAATTTTATTTTTTTTTCAAAAATTCACTTGGAACTGTAAAAAATGGTGGACGGCGTCTTCGCAAAAAATGACAGATCACTATTTATATCAATAATCGTTTGGAACATCAATCTATGTGAAATAAAGATTCTGATTACAACTTCAGCACAATCGTTATTATAGGCTTGCCAGAATGTCTTTCCCCAATCTGGTCTGAAGCATCTCACTCACTCAATCACTCACTCAATCCCTTGACTCTTCCGGAGTCGTTGGGGGGGGGGGGGGGATTTGAGAGCCGAAGGAAGCGACATTGTTTCCGTCTCATGCCTTCCTGTCAGCTGTAGTCGACAGCAGTTCTTGCATTGTCATATCTGTCCACGTCTTTACATTTTCCATCCAGCTTGTCCTTTGACGTCCTCTTCTGCATCCACCTTCAACTGTGCCTTGTATCTACCTACGAAAACTATGATAAAAGTTCAATTATTTCTTTCATGTCCACGAGTAATTTGCTCAAACAGATCGACGGACAATACCATGACACCACAGGGAAGTTTCCTTAGGCGATTTGTTGTACGCTAAGTAATAATTGCATGCAGTTGTCAATTGTTCGGTTCCCGCCGTCAGCGCGGGTTTAGTTGACATTAAAGGGATTAAGTAGCTTTCAAAAACAAGAGCAATTATATCAAGATTAATAAAATTATATTGTTCCAACAGTAAGAAAAAACTACTGAAAGTTTCAGATCAAATGGAAGTCATTTACTACCTTAAAACAGTGTAGCAAACAATGCTAAGCATACAGCCGAACACCAGTACCCTCTGCTGATAACTCACCAGGCCGCTAGAGAAGGGGACTTTACAACAGGAAATGGGTGTGTGGAAAAGCACATGGTTTTATAAACCATCCGGTGTTGGTTTATAAATTTTGAGTATGAAATCATTGATATCTCGAAGGTAAAGCAAGCAATTAGCTTGCAAGTTTGAAGAGATACCAGACTGACCTAAATGTTTATAATTATGTTGGCAAAATAAGCTAAATCGAATAAATGCGATTTGAATATCATTCAATGTTACTGCATCCCTTTAATGTAGAGCCGTATAATTTTCTGCGCCGCTCAGCTGTATTTCCACTAAACTCATGAATGTAATGTATAGGGCCTTGATGTAATGTTGCGTTTCCCCTCCTCAAATAATGGACGCGTCTTTATGTTAAGATTTAATGCCATACGTTAGATTTACATTTCACGTGGAGTAGAATTGATATGTCTGGTGGGCACTATGCAGTAGAAAAATTGTCTGGCGTTACTCATTCTGTGCTTTGTTTTGTTCATCTATTAATTTGAAATTCATGTCAAATAGTATCTCCAAGTCTTTTAGACTACCCGCAACATTCAAACTTGGTTTCATGTAGTACCTTAAAAAAGTTTCAACCGCACAAATTTGTACTATACGGGGCGATAAGGTCGTATTTTGGGGGCGTCTGGCGGGGACTTTGTAGCAGGAAAATTGTCTGGCGTTGGTTAATAGTGCTTTGTGGTGTTCATGTATTAATTTGAAGTTCATGGCATGAAATATCTCCTATTATGTAAGACTTCCAGCACATTCAAGTTTCGTTTCATAGTACCTTAAATATATGCTTTCAACTGCACAAATTGCACTACATAAATTAGTAATTTTGACTAATAAAAATTAGTCCTGCCCTATGTCTGAAATGACTAGAATTGATTAGTCAGATGACTAATGTTTAGTAATTTCAGACACTTTTGGATTAAGTCAGATGACTAGAATTAATTAGTCAAATGACTAAAGTTTAGTCATTTCAGACACTTTTGGATTTAGTCAGATGACTAGAATTAATTAGTCAAATGACTAAAGTTTAGTCATTTCAGACACTTTTGGATTTAGTCAGATGACTAGAATTAATTAGTCAGACAAAGCCAAATATTAGTCAAATGACTTATTTTAGCTGGTCATCATTTCAAGGCCATATTTTATGTAAAAACAAAAGAAATGAAGCAACTAAATCTCTTCTTGATTTAAAACAGATCTATTTCAACATAATCGGGCTATACATAAATAATAATAATAATGATAATAATAATGATAATAATAATAATAATAATAATAATAATGGTCTATATTTTTAACTCGATAAAACATATTTACAAAATTTCTTCTTTACATAGTACAACATAAATTATAAAAATATATAGCATAATAGTTAACATTATCACGATAGCAGATACTCTGAATTGTTGTAATGATGATTACATAGTAAATAGCCTGTCAAGACATCATAGTGTTATTACTGTACTAAAAGGCAAATTTGTGAGGCCAATACACTTAAATAGCATAGGAGGAAGAGAGTGAGAGGGTGAGGAAGACACAGAGTAAAGGAGAACAAGAGGGAAGGACTGAGGGAGAGAGAGAGACCAGGATGGAGAAGAATGGAAAAGTCTAGTACAAATTTATAAAAAAGTAAATTAAAACGCGTAAATGTAAATTCGAAAATACTGGTTTCAATGAAGAAATTCCCAATCATCACCTTCACTTCAAATAATATAAAAATTATGTATACGTATTGCTTTGAATATGTACATGTATACATGACATGTTGCATTTCACTGCATGCAGTACATTCAAACAAGGTAAAAGTACGTGGTGCAGTGTAATATAAAGGTTTGAATACAAGAACATTATGCAGAATAGAAAAAAAAAAAGAAAAAAAAAACAGGAAATAGCATGTATCTGAAGTTCAGCTTGTCTTGGAAATTTCAGCAATAACAAATAGCAAATATTCCCCCAGCTCAATAGACCAGGAGCAAGGACCTGGGAAAAATGAGTTCGTTCAACCCACACCACAGAAAAGGTTTGACACCATAGGGGGGTAGTATGGACCCCCTAGATCACTGCTAGGTAGGTAGTAGTCTCAAATTGTGGTATCACTTTTTTTCTACAGCCCCTTTTTAAAAAAATGCCGCCCTTTTTACAAAAAATATTATTTTGAAGAAAAGGAATAGAAATAATTTTCTAAACTCAATGAGTTGGGTCTCATATGAAAGAGTATTAAATTTCCTTTAAGACAATGCTAATTTGAATGAAAATTAAAACTAACTAAATTATGTTTTGTATTTAAAAACATCATTTTTTCAATTTTTTCCAAAAAATGAATTTTTTACATATTTTTTAATTTAATGTATTAAAATCTCTAAAAAAGAGCTGAGAGTTGTTAATTCCTGACAATATGCCCATTGGTATGTACTCTGATCTGTTAAAAGATTGGAGTAAAACCTTTCTTCTGTAAAAAGATATTATAGGTTGAACCTATGAACGTAATATACGTAAAATCCAAAAATTCGCACGATTATGGAGAAAATCCGTATATACACGTGTTATACAATACATACTGTATAGTACAGTAACAATAAAGAGGAAAATGGCGAAACCCATTGCAACAGAAACGAAATTTTCAGAAATGAACTGTTATAGTTAGCAAAATAATATATCAAAAGTATAGAAAAAGTGAAGCTGTGGAACAATGTCTAATTTGCATAAATTCAAAATGGCCGCCATTTGCCAATGCTTGAACTGTATTATTCGGATCGAATACTCGGATAAACATAAATTTAGTTGTATTCCAATGTTTTCGGGATAGACGAATATGTTAATTGACATCATTTGGATAATTTGATAACAGATATGTTGTTTTAGAGACATTAAAGCAGTGGAACAATGACTAATTTGCATATTTTAAAAAATGGCCGCTATTCAATGTGTTGCCTGTATCTTCGGATCTAGGAGACATAGAAACACAATTTATATGTCTATACCTATGTTGTCAGGGTGTAGGAATACGTTAATGGACAATATTGAGATCATTAGATAACATACATGTGGTCTCAGAAACACTGAAGAAGGAAAGCAATGACTAATTTGCATAACATGGCTGCCATTCAGCATTATTGTGCCTGTATATCCTGATCTAGGACTATTAGAAACACAATTTTTGTGCCGAAATCTATGTTTTCAGGGTAGGTGAATACGTTAATTGACAGAATTGAGATCATTAGATAACATAAATGTGGTTTCAGAAACATTGGAGAAGGAAAATAATGACTAATTTGCATAACATGGCTGCCTTTCAGCATTATTTTGCCTGTATATCCCGATCTAGGACTATTAGAAACACAATTTTTGTATCGAAACTATGTTTTCAGGGTAGATGAATACGTTAATTGACATTATTGAGATCCCTAGATAGCATAAATGTGATTTCAGAAACATTGAAAAAGGAAAAGAATAACTAATTTGCATAACATGGCTGCCATTCAGCATTATTTTGCCTGTATATCCTGATATAAGACTATTAGAAACACAATTTTGTGTCGAACTCTATGTTTTCAGCGTAGAGGAATACGTTAATTGACAGTATTGAGATGATTACATTACACAAATGTTGTTTTAGAAACAGTAGTAGTAGTAGAACAATGACTAATTTGCATACAATATTATGCAAATTAGCGCTATTCAATAAATGTTTTGCCTGTATCTTCGGATCTAGGAGTCATAGAAACATAACTTTTGTGTCTGTACCTATGATATCAGGGTAGAGGAATACGTTAATATTGACAAAATTGAGATAATTTGATAACACAAAATGTTGTTTTAGAAACATTTAAGTAGTAGAACAATTACTAATTGGCATATATTTTTAAAAGGTGAGCGCCATTCAAAATATTTTTTGCCTGTATCTTCGGATCTAGAAGTCATAGAAACATAATTTTTGTGACTGTACCTATGTTGTCAGGGTAGAGGAATACGTTAATTGGCAAAATTGAGATCATTAGATAACATAAATTTGGTTTCAGATTGAATGCAACAGTACAATAGAGCAATGACTAATTTGCATAAAATGGCCACCGTTCAGCATATATCATGATCTAGGACTATTAGAAACACTTTTTTTTGTGTGTGTGTCTATATATACTTATGTTTTTTTTAGCATAGTGGGAATACGTTAATTGTGTTTCTAATAATGGATCAAGGTATACAGGCAAAAAAATGCTGAATGGCGGCCCTTTTAGGCAAATAAGTCATTGTTCTACTGCTTCATTGTTTCTGAAAAATATTTATGTTATCTCATGATCTCAATAATGTCAATTAACGTATTTCTCTACCCTGAAAACATAGATTTCGACACAAAAATTGTGTTTCTAATAGTCTTAGATCAGGATATACAGGCAAAATAATACTGAAAGGAAGCCGTGTTATGCAAATTTAATCATTGTTTTTCTTCTTCAATGTTTCTGAAACTACATTTATGTTATCTAATGATCTCTATATTGTCCATTAACGTACTCCTCTGTCCTGACAACATAGGTATAGACATAGAAATTGTGTTTCTATGTCTCCTAGATCCGAAGATACAGGCAACACATATATTGAATAGCGGCCATGTTTGAAAATATGCAAATTAGTCATTGTTCCACTGCTTTAATGTCTCTAAAACAACATATCTGTTAACAAATTATCCAAATGATGTCAATTAACATATTCATCTATCCCGAAAACATTGGAATACAACTGAATTTATGTTATCCGAGTATTAGATCCGAATAATACAGTTCAAGCATTGGCAAATGGCGGCCATTTTGAATTTATGCAAATTAGACATTGTTCCACAGCTTCGCTTTTCCTATACTTTTGATATATTATTTTGATTACTATAATAAATCATTTCTGAAAATTTCGTTTCTGTTGCAATGTGTTTCGCCATTTTTCCCTCTATTGTTTGTGTACTAATAAGTATGTACTTTATAACACGTGTATATACGGATATTCTCCATAATCGGGCGATTTTTTGGATTTTTCGTATATTACTTTGATAAGTTTAACCTATAATATCTTTTTACAAAAGAAAGGTTTTACTCCAATCTTTAAAGAGATCAGAGTAGATACCAATGGGCATATTTTCAAAAAGTAACAACTCTCAGCTCTTTTTAGAAATTTTGATACATTAAATTAAAAAATATGTAAAAAATTCATTTTTTGGAAAAAATTGAAAAAAAATGATGTTTTTAACTACAAAACAGAATTTAGTTAGTTTTAATTTTAATTCAAATTAGCATTGTTTTAAAGGAAATTTAATACTCTTTCATATGAGACCTACCTCATTGAGTTTAGAAAATTATTTCTATTTCTTTTCTTCAAAATAATAAATTTTGTAAAAAGGGCGGCATTTTTTGTAAAAGGGGCTGTATAAAAAAAGTGATACCACAATTTGAGACTACTACCTACCTAGCAGTGATCTAGGGGGTCCATACTACCCCCCTATGGTGTCAAACCTTTTCTGTGGTGTGGGTTGAACGAAGTCCTTAAATAAGGCCCCTATGGGATTTTGCTCCCGGTCTACAACAAAAGTACAACTCCATTCAATACTCTGAGAAAGTCTTAAATCGTCCGATAGCACGTTCAACGTGAATCCTTGCTGATTCAATGCGACGTGTCTTGACTGTGGCGTGTGTGTTGAGTTGCTTCCAATGTACAAATGGTAGTATGTTTTAGTGCTGTTCCCCCTTTTTGCTCGGAGGTCTCTTATGAGAAAACAACGATCAGCCATGACGTCATATCCATGTTCAATGTGGTTCAAGCAACCAGATTCTTGTGTGATCTTTTAATCTGATACACTACCTCCAAAGCTGAGAGATATAAATGAAGGTACCCTTGGAAATGTTGCAACTAAGAGCTTGGGAGTATTGTGATGTTTATAAGATGACCAAGTTATTCTTTGAGAACAAGGCGTTGATGGGGTTAAATATTTCAGTACACTCTATAATTGTTCTAGTGTTCTTGAAATATCTAAAACTCTTCGGAAGACTTGCCCTAACTTGTTTATTTGTTGGCCATTTGATGAGGAGTTGTCGCAGTTTAAGGTCTAGAAAGTTTCAAAATGTTCCAATTCCAAATGTATCTGCAGCTAGTCCACGATTTGTAAAACCACGTCGACGACGGAAAAGTGTCATAATGAATTCTTCATACACAGTCAATATCCTTGAACGACGTTCCTGAAAAATAAGGCCATTAAAATAAAAAGAATTATTAGACAGGCTTTATAAAATCCCTGGAAGGGCATCTATATAATAATTAAAATATTTGTCTCTCTCATCATGATCTCTATTCCTTCCATGAATTAATTTGATTTTCAAATTTACTAAATTATTAAAATAGTCATTCAAATTAGTTATTATTATTATTATTATTATTATTATTATAGGTTTTCCCGGCCAATTTCATACTTTTATCATCCGTTTTCATTGAATGTGTATTCAAATTCGTGTGTTTGATGCGACAGACTGACTTTAGTCAAACAATTTCGTGTTCATGCTCTCAGAGTCGTTTTTAGGCACACAAAGTAATGGTTGCAAAGTTCAAATTCGGATATAGGCATTTAATTTCATTATTTGTGCATTCAAATTTATGCGAATTTCAGTATACAGAATGAAATGTCGACAGGATGAAGACGAATTTGAATTGCTATTGCCGAATGCATATGCTTATTTATGTGAAGTAGAAATGCGCAAATACGAAATCAATCACATCAATCGTTAATTTTGATGATTGAATATGATTTGACTGGCAACATTTCGATGCAGCAGCTTTTTTCCGAACATGAATGCCTTTAATATGCAATTGATTGACAAAACAATGAAATTGGCCGGGAAAACCTATATTATTATTATTATTATTATTATTATAGGTTTTCCCCGGCCAATTTCATTGTTTTGTCAATCAATTGCATATTAGAGGCATTCATTTTCGGAAAAAACGCTGATGCATCGAAATGTTGCCAGTCAAAATCGTATTCAATTCATAAAAATAACGCGTTGTTGTGATCGATTTCGTATTTGCGCATATCTACTTCATATAATAAGCATATACAATTCGGCCAATAACTATTCAAATTCGTCTTCATCCTGTCGACATTTCATTCCGTATAATCAAATACGCACATAATTTGAATGCAAAATAATGAAATTAAATGCCTATATCCGAATTTGAACTTTGCAACCATTACTTTGTGTGCCTAAAAACGAATTGAGATCATGAACACGAAAATTGTTTGACTAAAGTCAGTCTGTCGCATCAAACACACGAATTTAAATACACATTAAATGAAAACGGATGATAAATGTATGAGATTGGCCGGGAAAACCTATATTATTCTATTCGGCAGAAAGATGACATACAATATAAATAAGATTGATTCACTATAAAAACATATTATTAAAGAACACAAACATATTAAGACACAGTTTTCACCTGGCTGGGCTGCCAGGCCTTGGGCAAAGTTAACTAAATAACTAGTCTGCGGACCGCTCTAACCTATTATCAAGCCAGGTGAATTCAGTGTTGCAATTTATGTGACATTAACAATTATACCATAACATTCATAACTTAAACAATCATTAAAAAAAAACAATCAGTTTAAAATGGTACAAATTGTGTCTAAAAAAAAGCGTTCAAGCAGTTGTTGAGTCTCTTTCAAGTAGACATGACCACACCATATTGGAAAGGTGTCTTAATCCCAAACATAAACATATGAGACATAATGTACTATAAGCTAATATATAAGTAAATTGCAATTAAATATGCGAAACAATGAAAAACAAAATACCCTGCAATGACAATAATATTGCCAAGCTCTAATTAAAGAAATGTTGGCATTCAATTGGCGAAATAAACCATTTAGTCCAATATCTAACATTCACTCCCTCTAAAAGGTGAGATTGTTATTCAAAAATGATTTTCATGTACAGATTCAAGTACAGAATTATAGAACATGAAGTGAAAATACCTCAGATCTAGCTGGGGAAGCTGTCGGTGTTTTGAATCCATTCCAGTATCTCATTTTGATGCCTTCTCTTTCAGAAAGTTGAATAAATAGCTCAGCATGATCACCTTCAATCATGTAAAAGGGGGAATAAATATCATGTTTTAAATAAGAATAATAGGAAATATTGTTATGTACGTGTAAACATTGCTCATGATTATACATTATTGCAAAATAGGTGAACAATCATATATACAACTCACCGGTATAAAAGAAGCAGGATTCGTCTGACGAAGAAACACAATAGTGAGCTTTCGCTGGACTACGGGGAGCTTAATCTAGAACGTTAGCAAAAAAGAGGGCACTATTTTCAAAATGCCTGCAAACCCTCGTTTTCTATCTTCTTCAATAACTTTGAATAAAAGTTTCCAATGGTAACCGCAAATGTTCCCTTTGGCTTGTGAGACATTGTAACGTCTATTGTTGCAATAAGAATTCAATCCAAAGGCTACTTTACCGGGGATACCTATTTTTTTTTTTCATACCAAGGTTTTATTGTGACAAATGCATCTATGCGTATAACAGCTGACCTAAAACATTGCTGATATGAAAAGAAATAACCTACCGCCCAGCCTTTATGATTAATCAATTCAAAGTATGCTTCTTTTATGTTTTAGCAAAGGGGGAAATGCCTGTATACATTCCAATCAAAGCGCTCGCTTATTATAACTGACTTACGTTCTCAGCTGAGAACCTAGATACGTTCTACGTTTCGGGAGAACGTACATTTCCCCCAAAATAGCGTTGTAGATTTTGACAACGGGGAGCTATCTCTTGTAGCTAGGGGAAACCCTCCATTGTGCACACGAAAACTTGTAATTTAAACGCTTGCCAGCCGTTTCTAGCAAATACCAGTTTTACACATTGTTTTTCCTGTACTAACAGTATGCAGGAGTTTGGGGTTTGAGCTATTTTGAAAATAAAGTCATTCATAAAGCTAACGTTCTAGATTAGCGTCCCCGTAGTCCAGCGAAAGCACCCTATTCTATGAATCTAGAGCGCGTGAAAGCCGATGGGTCTGTAAGCTGTCTGTCTTCGTAGGATAGATGCAATGTGTTTGAGTGATACTTCTGTTTGCGAAGCTTTATCTGTGGCTGACACTTTTGCTGTTGCACCACCACCTCATCTTTTATAAATTAAAATTCGATTCGGCAAGAGTTCCTTTTCCGACAGCTACCCAAACTGAAAAATATACATGTGGAAATGGATTATAATAATATTTTAAACATAGACTAGGGTTAGGGTTATATTAAAAAAAAGTCTGTCCAAAGTTATCGAGAAGGCAGTTATGACTCAGGTGTCGGAGCACTTGGAATCAAATAACCTGAACAGAGATTATCAGTCCGCGTATCGACAGCATCATAGTACGGAGACGGCACTGTTAAAGGTTAAAAATGATATTCTCCAGGCTATGGATCAAAAACGGAGTTGCCTTTGTTGCATAGGCTTCGGAAGATTTTCAAGATTGGGGGGGGGGGGGGGTTCAATTTTCACCAACTATTTGGAAATTTTTTGATTACCCCCCCAACTAACGTTTATTGAGTTTTTGAAAATGCCGAAGTCTTCTTTCATTTTTTTTTTTAAATTATTTTTTTAATAAAAAAAAATAATCCTATTCCCACTTTAGGAGGATGATTATTATAAAAAAAATCTCTTGGATGTGTTGAAAACTTTTGATATGTCACACTAAAAACAATGAGTTTTTTGTGCTAGAACATAAAAAAGATGCTTATCTCATCAAACGATGCGAGCGCGAAGCGCGAGCCGATTTTTGTTTCATATGTCAACCTGAAAACAGTGCATTTTAAGCGTTTTTTTTCCCGCTATGCTTACAAAGAAGATATCTATCAGGTCATTAAACAATGCGAGCGCGAAGCGCGAGCTGAACATTTTTAAGATTGCAACCTGAAAAGTGTGCATTCTAAGCACTTTTTATGCTCAGTTATAAAGGAGATAAGATATTTATCTCATTAAATAATGCGAGCGCGAAGCGCGAGCTGAAATCTTTTGATATAGCAACCTGAAAGCAGTGCAGTTTTAGCGTTTTTTCGCTATAAAAGAAATTTATCTCATTTAATAATGCGAGCGCGAAGCGCGAGCTGAAATTTTTTAATATATCAACCTGAGAACAATGCATTTTAAGCGTTTTTTCACTATACTTTATGTTTATAAAAGAAGATATCTATCTCATCAAACAGTGCGAGCGCGAAGCGCGAGCAGAAAATATTTAAGATTGCAACCTGAAAAGTGTGCATTCTAAGCGCTTTTTGTGCTATGAAAATTTTGAATATATGAACCTGAAAACAGTGCATTTTAATTTTTTTCGCTATGTTTACAAAGAAAATATTTATCTCATTAAACAATACGCGCGCGAAGCGCGAGCTGAAAATTTTGAATATATCAACCTAAAAACACTGCTTTTTTTCCCGCTATGTTACAAAGAAGATATTATCTCATTAAACAATGCGAGCGCGAATATATGATATAGCAACCTGAAAAGTGTGCATTCTAAGCGCTTCTTGTAATATGGTTATAAAGGAGATATTTATCTCGTTAAACAATACGAGCGCGAAGCGCAAGCTGAAAATTTTGAATATATCAACCTGAAAACAGTGCATTTTAAGTTGTTATTTTTTGCTATGTTACAAAGAAGATATTTATCTCGTTAAACAATACGAGTGCGAAGCGCGAGCAGAAAATTTTTTATATATCAACCTGAAAAGTGTGCATTCTAAGCGCTTCTTGTGCTATGCTTATAAAGAAGATATTTATCTCATTAAACAATACGAGCGCGAAGCGCGAGCTGAAAATTGTTGATATATCAACCTAAAAACAGTGCATTTTAAGCTTTTTTTCGCTATGTTTACAAAAAAAAAAAGAAGATATTTATCTCATTAAACAATGCGAGTGCGAAGCGCAAGCTGAAAAGTGTGCAAGGAATCGCTTCTTGTGCTATGCTTATAAAGAAGATATTTAACTCATTAAACAATACGAGCGCGAAGCGCGAGCCGAAAATTGTTGATATATCAACCTGAAAAGTGTGCATTCTAAGCGCTAATTGTTTGAGCCCCAACCAATATATTAGGGACCCCCTGTCATTATAAAAAAAGGTCAAACAGAAAGACATGCGATCCGATCCGGAGAGCGAGCAACATGAGCTAAAAATTTTGTCAAGAGAAATTTGAAATATGAGCATTTTCAAAACAATTATGAGCAGAAGGGGGGGGGGGGGGGTCAAACATATCGAAGCCCTTCTCTAAACACCGGGGGGGGGCTCAGATGGCTGAGCTCCAACCTAGATGCCTACATGTACATGTATGTTCCTATACAAAAATAACATACTAAAAAAAATGATATGCGAGCGGGCAGCGCGAGCTAAAAATTTTGTCAATAGAGACCTGAAATAACTTTTTATCTAAAAAGATTGGTGGGGAGCCCAATGATATCCTCAGTAAGATTATAGGAGGGGCTAAATAATGTCTGAGTCCCCTTCACAGATAAAAACAAAAGAATAATGATACAAATCATCTGAGTTAAATAATATTTTATTATAAGGGCGATCGCCGATATCTGTACGGCATAACAAATTGGGGGGGGCGGGGTTCAACGAATATCTGAGCCCCCCAATATTTTTTTTTTTTTTGGGGGTGGGGGCTTGGGCCCCAGCCCCCCCCCCGGTTCCGAAGCCCATGTGTTGTCTTGCTGGATCTATCGGCTGCTTTCGACTCCGATGACCATGAAATCTTGCTTGACAGATTATCCAATGTGTTTTGCATTAAAGGCACAGCTAAGTCCTGCTTTGACTCTTACCTTTTGCGTCGCTTCAGCAGATGCAAAGTAGCACGTGAACTGTCTACTCCACAGTCCTTGGATTACGGTGTGCCGCAGGGGTCTGTAGTTGGCCCGCAACTTTTCAGCATGTATACCCATCCGCTGCCAGATATAATCAGGTTGTATGATGGGGTGCACTCCCATTCGTATGTTGATGATGTTACGCTATATGCTTTTGCAGAGCCGAAGAACATTGAGTCTGTTAATCGAGCACTTCATATGCTATCGAGTTGCATTGACCATTTGCAGAAGTGGATGGAAGCTAACATGCTGAAGCTCAATACTGAGAAAACTGAGTTCTTAGTTATTTCTAGTCCACGATCTCGCCAGTATATAGAAGATGTCACTCTTGACATCAGACCAGGTTTGACAGCGAAGAACTTGGGTATGCAGTTTGACTCCGCATTGAAGATGGACAATCACATTTCGGACCTGTGTCGTCGATTGCATTACCATCTATCGAACTTAGCCCGTATCAGGCCTTTCATTGACAGGAAGGCATGTGTGGACGCCGTTCGAGCGATCATTTCATGGACTATGGCAATTCTTTACTTTATGGTGCCGATTCTCCTCAGATCCAGCGTCTTCAGAGGGTGCAGAATCGGGCAGCTAAGCTCATCTTCAAAGTCCGCAAGTATGATCATGTCACACCCCTGCTCAGGGATCTTCATTGGCTCCCGATTGGACAACGCATTGAGTTCAAAATGTTGATGATTGTCTTTAAATGTTTGCAAGAAATGGCGCCTACCTATTTAAGCTCGCTCATCATTCCTTACCAGTCTGCAAGACATGGCCTTCGTTCATCTAGTGACAGGACCATTCTACAAGTCCCACGATCTAACAGCAAATCCGGAGACAATGCGTTCATGATTGCTGGACCTAGGCTGTGGAACGAACTATCACGATTTGTTCGCTTGTCCCCTTCACTGGAGGTGTTCAAGAAGAACTTGAAGACTGTATTATTTAATAAATGATTATGATATTTATTTACATGTATATTGAACAGTGTAAAGCGCTTTGAAACTCACTATGAGTAATTGAGAGCGCTATATAAATGTTTATATCATATCCTATCCTATCCTAAGATATTTTGATAATGAAAAAATAACAACAAAATACAACTTGCAGTTTATTTAGTCAAAAAACACAAGAGGAATAGCGGGAGTCGAACCCGAGTCATCAGCGTCACTGTCTTACTCTCACACCACTACACCAACGAGACGACTTGCACACTGCCGAGAATTTTTTTATTTTTGAATCAATTTTGAATAGCAAAAGGTGGACGTCCGATAAATTATAGACACGCATGCGCACAGGTGTGTTATCGATTTTTTTTTTTTTTTTTTGGGGGGGGGGGGGAGCTGTCGCAAGATGAACTCTTTCCTTTGATTCTTTACATGAATATATTCAATGATACTAATTATCGATCATCATTATCATAACTATAATCATTGAGCACACCATCCGAGTATGAGCGTGTTCTGCAACTACAAATTACTAGTATTCCATGTTATTAGCAGAGGCCCTACAACTAACGTGGAATTGAGCATGTGGGGCTGCAATAATAATTTAATGTCACAATTTCTTCACGCATTCCATGCTCGGGATTCGCGTTAAAAATAGAATTATGACATAAACTAACCTTGGTCTTTAAAGCATTTTCAACGATATCCTGAGATGGATCTAATTCTTGGGCGTTGCATTCGATGTCGTTTTGTTTTTACCATGTCGGCATGTGTCCGTGTGGTTTGACCGCGAATCACTTACTGTTACGTGCGCCGTATTAGGCCTAGCCTCTGACCAATATAAATAAGTCATTTGTAGGCCTACAAGTCATTTGTTAGTCATTTGACCAATGTAAACAAGTCATTTGTTAAATGACTCGTTTATATAGGTCAAAATGACTTACCTAAACTAGTCTTGACTGAGGTAATCAAGTCACTGAGACTGGACTAAGATAAATTAGTCGTTTGGACTAATTTATAAGCACCAATGACTAATTTATGTTTACAGTGTATACTGGGCGATTATGTCGCATTTTGGGGGCGTCTG
This sequence comes from Paracentrotus lividus, assembly GCA_940671915.1. Taxonomy (NCBI): domain Eukaryota; kingdom Metazoa; phylum Echinodermata; class Echinoidea; order Camarodonta; family Echinidae; genus Paracentrotus; species Paracentrotus lividus. The sequence goes on along the minus strand of CALNVZ010002237.1, from coordinate 72,837 downwards.
GTGGGCACTTTGAGGCTGAAAAATTGTCTGGCGTTGGCAATATGTCCTTTCTGGTGTTCATGTATTGATTTCAAATTCATTTCAAGTAGTATCTCCCACTCTGTTAGACTCTATCTGCATCATTCAAACTCAGTTCCATGTCGTACCGTAAATAAAATGTTTCAACTGCACAAATTTTTACTATACGGGGCGATTAAATCGTATTTTGGGGGCGTCTGCCGGGCACTTTGTAGTAGAAAAATTGTCTGCCGTTGGCAACATGTTCTTTCTTGTGTTCATGAATTAATTTGAAATTCATTTCAAGTAGTATATACCACTCTGTTAGATTTTACCCACACCATCCAACTTGGTTTCATGTAGCTTTCAACAGCACAAAATTAATTGTACTATGGGGGGCAATTAGGGCCGTAAATTTGGGGCGTCTAACGGGCACTATGCAGCAGAAAATTGTCTAGCGTTGCTCATGCTGTGCTTTATAGTGTTCATGCATTAATTTGAAATACATTTCAAGTAGTTTCTGCCACTCTCTTAGGCAATACCCGCACCATTCAAACTTGGTTACATGTAGCACCTTTAGTACATTGAATAAAAGGTTTCAACTGCACAAATTGTACTATACGGGGCGATTAGGTCGTATTTTGGGGGTGTCTTGCGGGCACTTCGCAGCAGAAAAGATGTCTGGCGTTGGTCAATATGTCCTTTCTGGTGTTTATTTGTTAATTTGAATTTAATTTCAAGTAGTATATCCTATTCTGTAAGACTTCCAGCGCCATTCAAGTTTCGTTTCATGTAGTACCTTAAATAAAAGGTTTCCACTGAACAAATTTTGCTATAACGGGCATTTTGGTTGTATTTTTGGGGGCGTCTTGCCGGCACTTTGCAGCAGAAAATTGTCTGACGTTGCTCATTCTGTGCTTTGTGTTGTTCATCTATTAATTTAAAATAAATGTTAAGTGTAGTTCAAAGTCTTTTATACTACCTTTACCATTCAAACTTGGTTTTATGTATTACCTTTAAGGGCCTGTCCCGCAGAAGGCGATCGTTGTGGCGACAACCTACGAACTACCTGTCGCCACCATTCGCAGGTCCAATCGCCTTTAAAATCGTGAATTATCGCGTCTATTGCCTAAAGAGACGGAGCAAAATTCAGTTCGTCGTTGGATTTTCAACAAGTTCAACAATAGCCGGCGTCAGTTAGGTTGATGTCAATGACCGTAGCCTGTCTTCTATTGTCGCAACAAGGTGATATCGTAGATTGTCGCCAGATAGAACATGTCAAGCAGCGGAACGGCGGCCAGTTGTAGGTTGCCGCGCTACAGCGTACGTTGCACGCACCGCTGAACCGAACGGCCAGTGAAAATTAAGCCGCCACGGCCTTTGTCACCAACTTACATTCACCAAAATCAGGATCGGCTTTCCATTCAGATACTGTACAGTCGCCGCAAATTTTTGAAATTTTCAAAAATCACTCACGACCCAAATTATAATGCGGGACTGAGAGGACAATCACGAACCTAAAGACGACAGGCCGCCATCGGGTAGAAAACACTCGATCGCCTGTGTCAGTCGCAAGGATCACTACTATGCGCAAGTTCATATTTTAGTTGATTTTAAGCTGCGACAAGAGAAGTCGAGCCGCCAGATGCGCAAAGGTCGAGGCTATTGTATTCGCGGATTATGAATTGAATTATGCATAAATAAACTAATTTCCATATTGCTCAAAACTGGCTGGTCGGGGAAAAATGGTAATAGATTTCATTGCTAGTTCTAAAATTACCTACAATTTGATACCAAATATGACACAAATTAAAGAAAAATATGTATATTCACCCAACGAATTCACTTATCCCCACGAATTCACTTTCCCGAAAAATACCAATGAAATAATGAACTACAGTCCAGGTGGACCTGACCTTTGACCTTCATGCTAGGTCAGAAAAGCTCAATAACAAATTTGGCGACATAATATATTTTTTTTTATTCGTGTGATCGATTAGAACGTAGATGTTGCCAAACATTAACATGACTTACAAACGAAACCTTTATTTTCCCTATTGGATGCCACACTATTACTAATATACTAATGGTGCAGTGGGTTCTTTAACGTGCAAAGGTTGTGACTCTCCTTTACATGGGACCTCCATTTAACATCCTATCCGAGGGACGGAGTGTTTTCAACTGTAACATAGTCCACCCCCTGGACTGTAGTTCATTATTTCATTGGTATTTTTCGGGAAAGTGAATTCGTGGGGATAAGTGAATTCGTTGGGTGAAGTGAATTTAAGGCATTTTCTTGAAGGTACTAAAAACCTTCAACAAAAATATGAACAATAATTGAAATAACTCATGATTAATTTATGATAATTTTTTCGTCGGTAACACACAAGACCAGGAAAAACGGTGTTTTCAAATTTTGACTGTGTTCATAGACATTGTATAAATATAACACATTTTACGTCAATACAACTTCGAGTTTTATAAAGTATGTCAGATAACATACGGGACAATTATTTCCTGAAATATTTTTCATTATAAACATTTGGTGTAGCCAAGGAGTAAAACATTCACTCTGCAATACAACACACAATGTAATTTTTTTGGATTTTGTTTCATTACTAAAGGTGGGAGGGTGAGTAATAAAACTGCATCATTTTACATCAGCTCAGTAACTTTTATGATACAATTACCTAGACATGAATACTTTAACCCTAAAAAGACTGGGGCTATCATGCCCCCTCGATTCCGCCGCGCGAAATTTTCAGATCGCACCGCTTGCTGACTTTATACTTTCAAGTCTTGCGCATCTTTTGAAACCATTTTCACGAAAGTCGGTCATACCGTTACGACGCTGCATGATTTTCAAAAATTTCCATCAGACCGAAAACTGCTCAAAAACGTGATTTTGTGTACAAAGTCAATGCAAATGGAGTTTTCTCACCTTATTCATAGAAATATGATTATTTTCACTTTCATTGTCTGACATTAATTTATTTTAGCATTATTATGCTTAAAAATGTTTCTTCTATAATTTTTGCGAAAAAACAAAGAAAAACAAAATTTTAAAAAACAAAGAAATACATAAGAAATTTATAAAACAATTAAATATATTTAAAAAAAAAACAATTTCGATACGAGAATTTTTTGTATAGTATTTTTTTATGCATTGATGATCTTTTCATGAATTTAATGAGCCATGTGATGTCTTATGAATGAACTGAAGTAAACTTAATTGATTTTCTTTTTACTTCAACAAAGATTTCTTCATTGAAGCGCCCTCCCATGGATGATGGGAAAAATGAGGGTTCAATGGATCTTCGCTTTGGCTGTGACATTCATCCTATCAGCATTGGTTTCAAGCGCTCAAGGTAATTAAAAAATGTCAATCATCTATTGGCTGTATCAATGAGGAAAGGGTTTGCTCATTTCCATCTTGGTCAAACAAATTCTTGAACGGCACCAAAAAAAAAAAAAAATAAATAAAAAAAAAAAAAAAATCGCCATGTGACATCATTTTGAAATTGATTAGCCGACATTTTTTTTTAGGTGAGGCTTAACACACACCCACATCCACACACTATTCCAACCGCACATACGCTCACAATTAAAACGATCATCACCGCCAATTGACAAAATTTTAATATAAATTCCAAAATCTAAAACATTTCTCATCACTGCAGATATATAGAAATTCATCTAAACTCACTGACAGGCGATTCTGATGTATTCATAAAAGAGTGGGTGCTTTAATTTTTTCAGTTGTGACAATTACCTACCACAATATACGCCATGGTTTTTATTGCATGAGGCATTCATAGAGCCATATCTAACCTGTGGAATCGAAGACAGTTTGGCGTGCACTTACAAAAGTTATTTGAATATTAACATCACAAAAATGACAGTCCCAGCAATCACATTTAGTTACTGGCAAGAAAATACTCGTCTTAAAAAAAAAAAAGATCCTCAAAGTATGTGATAGCCAGATGCACCATAAAATATACCCCTGTAGTATACGTGCTTAGTTGACCGCCTGTATAGGGGCGGGGTGAGTCACTGAAGATGGAGAAAGGCAAGGAGATATGGAGATATTACCCTGTAATATCTCTTTGGTTTTACCATCGGTTCATACAGTGTGTCCCACAAAAAATGCTAATGGCACTTTAGATGGGTATAACATTAAAATCACATAATAATATTGTTTATATCTTTACACCTGTAAAATACAATTCGTTTTCTACGACTGGATAAAATTTTATGTGATATGATCCAAGAATCACAAAGATATGAGCATTTTCTTTTTCATCTCACATCGGGATACCTCTTATGGCAAGCCGTTTGTACCATAATCCTGATAAACTTAGTTTATCGCCGATAAACCCAGTTTATCGACCGATAAACTAAGTTTATCGCTCGAAAAACTCTGTTTATCGACGATAAACTCAGTTTTTCGCCGATAATCTAAGTTTATCACTTGAAAAACAAGGTTTCTCTCGAAAAACTCTGTTTATCACCGAAAAACTAAGTTTATCGCCGATAAACAGAGTTTTTCTTGATAAACTTAGTTTTTCACTTGAAAAGCAGAGTTTCTTGATAAACTCTGTTTATCAAATTGAAAAACTCAGTTTATCGCTGATTAACAGAGTTTTTCGAAAAACTCTGCTTTTCACTTGAAAAACAGAGTTTCTTGATAAACTCTGTTTATCAATTCTTTATCGAAAAACTTTGTTTATCGACCGAAAAACTAAGTTTATCACTCGATAAACTGAGTTTATCGAATTTGATAAACTTAGTTTATCAGTTGAAAACTCTGTTTATCAAACGAAAAACTCAGTTTATCGACATTTTCTTTTGAAAAACTAAGTTTATCGCCGACAAACAGAGTTTTTCGAGCGATTAACTTAGTTTTTCGGTCGATAAACTAAGTTTATCAAATTTATGGTACAAACGGCGACCTATGGCATGCCAAACGTACCATAAATTAGATAAACTTAGTTTATCACCGATAAACTCAGTTTATCGGTTGAAAAACTAAGTTTATCGACATTGTCTTATGAAAAACTAAGTTTATCACTCGATAAACTGAGTTTATCGCCGATAAACAGAGTTTTTCGCTGAAAAACTAGGTTTATCGCTAGAAACTCTGCTTTTCAAGTGAAAAACTAAGTTTATCAAGAAAAACTCTGTTTATCGGCGATAAACTTAGTTTTTCGATGATAAACAGAGTTTTTCGAGAGAAACCTTGTTTTTCAAGTGATAAACTTAGTTTATCGGCGAAAAACTGAGTTTATCGTCGATAAACAGAGTTTTTCGAGCGATAAACTTAGTTTATCGGTCGATAAACTGAGTTTATCGGCGATAAACTAAGTTTATCAGGATTATGGTACAAACGGCTTGCCATAACCTCTCAATCCAAGTTTGTATTGAGTGGTACTGGATATGTCGAATAAAACAAACCCAAATTTGACTATTATTAATTTGGGAAATATTTTAGTAGTGATTAGGAAAATTATATCACTGTAAAGTGCAACTCATTATCATTCTAATGATATGTCCCTCAGCTCACCAATATCACGCATCGATGAACTCCATTGTTCTGAAAAAGTCTTGCAAAATTGTAAGTGTTCACTTTCATGCTCCTTGAGATGCGTTAATCAAAGGTGCCTAAAAGGAAACCCAATTTTGATCATCAATAAGCGTGAAAGTGAATTACTCACAATTTTGCAAGACATATTTAAAACAATGGGGTTCAGTGATACATGATATTGGTGAGCTGAGAGAGGTATCATTAAAATGGTAATGAGTTGCACTTTACAGTGATATAAATTTCATAATTACTTCTGAGATATTTTTCAAAGTAATAATGATCAAACTTGGGTTTGTTTTATTCGACATATCCAGTACCACTCAATACAAACTTGCTTTGGAGAGGTTTCTTGATGTGACCGGACATGATAGCGCAATCGGTTAGAGCACCCGTAAAAAGGTAGCCCACCTTGCTTTCATGAACGGGAGGTCGTGAGTTCGAAACCCGCCCGAGTCATACCAAAGACTTACAAAAATGGTACCTAAAGTTGCCTTTTTACAATACAAGGAGCTTGGGGGTAATAATAACATCATGCAGGGCCCGCTGGGAGAACAGTTGTCAGAACTGAAGTGGCTACCCTGGGTAAATAACACCATATTATTATTATTATTATTATTATTATTATTATTATTATTATTATAATGACAAAATGATCATATCTTTATGATTCTTGGACCATATCACATAAAATTTCATCCAGTTGTAGAAAACGAATTGTATTTTAGAGGTGTAAAGAAATAATCAATATAATTTTGTAATCTTAATTTACACCCATCTAAAGTGCCATTAGCCATTTTTGTGGGACACACTGTATACCATAGCATACCTCATATACCCCGTACCGAAAATTAATTGATAAAAATGTGTAAGTGGTATTTAAGATCAAGGATAATAAAGTATGATTTTCTTGAACTTGTACTTCAAAATTTCCTATTGTAAAAGGAAACCTTTAATACTACAAATATCAGTTTCTCATATGTTTGCCCTGTACGGTCATGTGTGACAGCACCATTAACAGTTCAATATAATCTCCACTTACCGGGAGCCCAGAAGATTTATTTAGATGAGAAGAGACATAAGGTTTGATGGTCTCATCATGTCAGGACATAGCCAAGAGTCAATAAAATGGATTGCTGGCAGGCCACATCCCGTACAGGAAGCCTTGAGGGAACAAAAAGGGGGCCTCAAAAATGCATTAAATTTGTTGAGAAGAGACATGTACAAAAATTGGTGGATATCGTTCCTGAGTGGGTACCTAATATAAAATCGGCAATGACAGCAGTTTTATCCTGTAAGGGCCATTCTTTGAAATGTAAACCTTTTTGAGACAAAATAAAGTTTTTGCTTCTTTATCTTTATATCTCTATATTTTTTTGGTAATTTTTGCAATTTGTTATGCTCATTTGCATAAATTAACATATATGTTAATTAAATGGAAAAGCGGTATACATAAAATATCATTAAAAAAAAAACCCTGACTGGAATGGATATGCTGACTTCTTTACTTGGATTTCTGTAATTTTTATCATTATTTACCTCTATTCCTTTTAATCTAACCCCCAAAATAATGTTGCTAAATTGATTATATTAGGATAATTAACCCTGAAAATTAATTGTCCTCAAATGTCACACACGTGACCAGAAAACACAAAAAGTTTATGCCCCGCCTTAACCATGGCTCTGGTATTATTATTTTTTTCTCCAAAGCTATATTTATTGTACCTTGCATCTCACCAAATATGAATTCATGAAACGTTGTAATTTGATTATTAATTAGCAAACAAATCAGTCACACACATGACCCACTGGGTGGGGGCGGTCATAAAAGTCTGATTCTTTTCACTTTCGTTGGCTGAAATTAATTTATTTAAGCATTATTATGCTCCAAAATGGTTCTGCAATAATTTTTGCGAACAAAACAAAGAAAAACAAAAGGTCGAAAAACAAAGAAATAGATAAGAAATTCATAAAACAATGAAATACAAAAGAAATCAATTTCGATACCAAAATTTGTCTAAGTCAATTGTTAGGAATCTTATAAAGACTATGTAAATACAACATTAGCATTCCAAAAGCTTTAGCTTGTCAATTGGAACAAAATGTATGATTTCATACAATGCATAAATTATCATAATTAATTCATATAAAATAGATAAATATTATTTTTGGAAAATTAACAAGGCATTCTTGTAGTTTACATCGCACTTTACCATCGTGTAAATTTTCAGGGGGCATCATGGCCCCCTCCCTCCCGGTCCCACCCCAGTCTTGACAGCTACCAAAACACCCCAGTGACTGATTAGGGTTAAGTTCATAAAAAATTTACCACAGCGGATAGAGTAATTGCTCAAAATGTACATTTACTGCATATGTATAATATTTTTATTTTCTGTACAGTTTGCTATATGTCACACCCGTGCCCCACTAAAATGTCACCCACGTGACCCGACATCACGATATAGAATAATAGATTAACCCGTTGACGACGAAATTGTTTGGCCTGATGTCATTACCCCGAGACGGGATTAAAAAAGGGACAACCCTGTCCGCGCGTGCGGGCTCTGGTTAAATCGCTCATGCGTAGCCTGGTCGCACGCTGGTAATGGACCTTAGAAGTGAAGCTTGATTAAAAAAAAAATATATATATATATTTTCAATAATGTTTTTGGTGTTCTTAGTTCTCAATTGCCCCTTATCACTACATGATTGAATATTCTATATACATCGAGTCAAACTCGATATTACTACATAGAAAGGATAATAATAATATTGTGAACAAGAAAAGCATTACACAGGTTTGTAAACTGTGTAGGCCATCCTCTCTTGGCCTGAAAGAAATGTTTCACACCTTAATGAGTATGGAACAAGGTGAACAAAGAGGTGTTTTTTTTTTTTTTAGTGTTATCCCTATTTAGAGATCTTTTATTGAATTTTCTTATACCATGGCCTATGATGAACCTATGTGTTTTAGTTACAAAGGAAACAAAAATGAATTCCAGTCCTTTGGTTGCCGACTTGATTCTTGAACACACTCTCTCTTTACTCTTTTTTTTCATTTCTTACAAACTTGAAACTAAGCCGTATATCCTCTTCTTTTGAGGTACTAATTTAGGTTAGATATCGACCCGTTCTCTAATTTTAAAGAATAGTTTTCTTCTGAGCTAAGCCACTGGAAACGCTGGCTAATTACAGCCACCGATCGATACTTCTTTATAATCGCTCCAGATACATCCGGGTTTTTGTGTGTGCGCGCCCATGTTAGAAAATCGCTCTCACCTTGCGCTGATCCTTTGAATTGTCATGGGCTAACAATAAAAGAAGTACAAGGAAGGATCAGCGAAACCGAAAAAGCTAAAAATCGCTGATGGTAACTTTTATACACTGGTAACAGGTAACTTCTAATTAACAATTCTTTTTTTTATTTTCAAAGTATCAAAAAGGGAAGAGATATTAAAGAATTATGATTTTATAAAAGCACATATAATTTCTATATTTGGTTTAGTAAAAAAATAAATCGTCATTTTGAGCACTCTTAAAGTGACCATAGAAACGCCAAATTGTGTGTTTAATTGGTATATTTCAAACACCAATATCCAAAGTAGAGGTGTATATTCACAACGTTGTCGCTTTTGCGTTATTTCTGTGGATTTTGTTACTATTTTTTTCTCGGTGTCATTTCGTTGCATGCAAAAAACACGAACATAAATTAACGAACCCTTCGTCGCACAAGATGACAATAGACCGCGATGGTCACAACACAACTTGCATCTATCTCCGACTTTCTATTGTGTATGGCGTGGAGAGTTGAACGTTTCACTTAAGACGTGATGTGACCATAGAAATCCACAGATATGACCACCGCACAATATGGCTGCGCACGCCAAGATCCAAGGAGGAACGTACGTGTACTAGAAGAGATCTAGTTAAGCACATGCCCGACATATTTTCTACTCGCGGCTTTTAAGCTAGATCAAACGATTCCCGCTTGCAAGATCTCCAGGGCTAGTAAATAAAAAAAAAAAAAAAAAAAAAAAAAAAAAACGAACAGAAAAACCAAACAAAAAAGGAAAATTAAAAAATATACAAATGTCGATGAGAATAAAAGGATTCCATGTTATTTCCAACTCCTTTTTGTTGTTGTCGTTTTTTTTTCGAACATTTGAGGGTTTTTTAAATTCAAATTTTTTTTTTGAACACATATAAATTCTACTCCACGTGAAATGTAAATCTAACGTATGACATTAAATCTTAACATAAAGATGCGTCCATTATTTGAGGAGGGGAAACGCAACATTACATTCATGAGTTTATTGGAAATACATGCATCTGAGCGGCGCAGAAAATTATACGGCTCTACATTAATGTCAACAAAACCCGCGCTAACGGCGGGAAGCGACCGATTGACAACTGCATGCAATTATTACTTAGCGTACAAAAACTCGCCTAAGAAAACTTCCCTGTCGGTAAAATGGTATTATCAGTCGATCCGTTCGAGGAAATTCGTCATGGACATAAAATAAATAATTGAACTTTTATCATAGTTTTCGTAGGTAGATGCTTCAGACCAGATTGGGGAAAAAGACATTTTGGCAAGCCTATAACACCATTGTGCTAAAGTTGTAATCAGAATCTTTATTTCACATAGATTGATGTTCCTAACGATTATTGATATAAATAGTAATCTTGTCACATCTTGCGAAGACGCCGTCCACATGCGATATGCATGTGATATGCGGAAATATTGACCCATCGAGTAAAGATTCGTTTGTGATAATGTTCAAAGTGACAGGACATTTTTTTAACCAATCGAAATGAATGTACCATATTTGGAAAGCTGAGAATTCAAGCTTTTAAAAACTGCTTGATCATTAAGGTGTAATATAATTATGCGTAATCGAGGAAGATGACTATACAGCGTATGAGCTATTTTGAGAGCAAAATTGGCCATATTGTACAGGAATTTGATCTTACTAGGATTTCGAATCGACTCAAGTGACAGGACTTTTTTTCCCCTTTGCAATAAGTTATTCTTATTTTTGAAAAATTCAGACTCTTAGCGTACTTATTCAAGTTGATCATTTCTTTGAAAAGGTAGTTGCTCGCCATAATCAAGAAAACAAAGTGAAAAAACTGTGCAAATTACAAAAATGGCCGCGTTCGCTTTGCGTAGAGTGATAGCGCCCTCTTCCCCTTAAGTTTACAACTAGAATTGATATGTCTTGCATAATTCAAATAGGCCTACCATTCAACATCCATTCAGCAAAGGAAAAAAGCAGAAGTTTCAACATTCTCTTTATTTTGGTTTCATTTTTTTAAAAGCTGTAACTTGTACCATTGATGTCATATTAACACGTGGGAGGGGGTACTTTAGGGCTACTGTCTGGGCCTTTGTACAGGATAAAATTGTTGTCATTGCTGTTTTATTTATCTCTGGTATCCAATACTTCCATTGCAAAAGGAATTAGCCATGTCTCTTTTCAACTAATTTAATTATTTATGGGATTTAGGGCCCTTTAGGACTACTGTCTGGGCCCTTGTACAGGATTAAATTGCTGTCATTATTGTTTTGGTTATCTGTGGTATGTAATACTTCCATTGCAAAAGGAATTAGCTATCTCTGATTTCAACTAATTTAAACGTATGGGTGGGGCCCCGTACATGATAAAATTGCTGTCATTGCCGATTTTGTATTAGGTTCCCCCTCAGAAACGATATCAACCAATTTTTGTCCATGTCTCTTATCAACTATTAAAGGAAACCAATACTCTAGGAAATAATCACTTTCATGGGAAAAAACATAATTAGAGGAGCAATTTAAAAAAAGTTTCATCAAAATCGGTTATAAAATAAGAGAGTTATGGAAGTTTGAAAAGTCTCGTTTTACCTTCTATGGGGATCCTCAAATTGGCAACATCAGCTTCAAAATGGCCGATTTTATGGACAACTCTCCATTGGTTTTCCCCGTTTTCTTTCAAAATACGCCTTATTTAGTTCTGAGCTCAAAATATGTCATGGGAAAATATATTTCACACAATAGTCCATGGGCCAGAGGGGGCTACCGTGCACCCCCCCCCCCCTGTGACCCTACTTCTTGGGTGTAGTTTTGTTCATTAGTATCCCTTTTGTTAGAAAAATGATGTTCCCAAGAAAAAAACTCATTTGGACTATGTTTTTTACCCCCCTATTTGAACCTTTACCAAAATTGCACATTTTTCAGGCTTTGCGCTCTTTCTTGGGGTCTGTAAACTAAGTAGGTACAATTAATTATTTTTCTCATCAAAAACACATTGGATCTGCTCTAAATTTAAACCACATCTTGTTAAACTAGAAGACAACAACTAGCCATAGTTTCAAAACATTTCAATTACGGCTTCAAGTGCTAAAGACGTCACATAATTTGCATGTTACGGAATATGCAAATTTCTATCTCAAAATGTGTCAAAAATGTGTCAAAATCACTTTTGAGTTGCATTTTGTGTGGTGTCTATACCAAGATGAATGATTTAGGCTTAAAATTGATGTAATTTTGTTCTTTAATATCCATCTTGTTGTAAGTGGGAGTAGGGAGCTCTAGGTTGGTGGTGTTAAGCACCCACCCACATTACCCCACCACGCCCACAAATTGGAAATGAGTCATTTTTAGCAATTTTCACCTCATATTCGGGTAGCAAAATGTTGGGTTTTTTTTTCTTGATTGATTTTTATGAGATTATCATCCAAACATGGAATATGTTGGGGATGTTAGAATACTTCCCAACCCTCCCTTATATTATATTATAGTTAATTAAGTTAATTATCATGTAATTATAATGACGTCACATAATTTGCATATCATTATAATGCAAATTTATTTGTTTATATTATGTAAAAATTATTTGTAAAGTTGTTTTGATGTGGTATTATGAAGAAATAATTTGTCTGAAACTGACATGAACTATTATTTGTCATCCATTAGCAATTATCAGGCAGAGGGAGGGGTTATGGGGTAGAGTCCCCTTCACCCTTTCAAGTGCATGAATGTCAAAATCACAGTTTTACTCGTTTTGCATACATTCCTTCTGATATCTCTCTGCTCATCATCAAATGTTTCTGTCCGTCTTGACTCTTTCCTCTCTTTCTTCCTCCCTCCCTTTTCAAGCTCCTATTATCTCTCTCCCTTCTAATTTATCTTTTTGATTTTTTATGAACCTAGACAAATTTGTTTTCCCATGAAGTTTTTTTTTGCTGATTTGTGATGTCTGGAGCAAATTAATGTTAGACACCTCGAGTATATATATTAATATAGGCAGATTTCTATACCATTTGGTGAAGGCTGTCGGTAAATCTTCACTTTGTAGATGACACTTGACTTTGATCAGCAGTAGCAATGAGTGATCTGCCAAGATTTCACAACCAGGACTTGACTTGAGAGCCAGGGATATGGTATGGAAGTCAAGCACAGAAAGTAAGGTCATGGTAACAGCACTAACACATTAATGTCAACATCACCATGAAGGAGAATCCTTTCAAGAAGTTACCAGCTTCAATAACTAGGAGCACATATCAAAAGATAGCTGTACAAGGCCCTTGGCATCTCCATCTTCTCTACGATGTGAGGCATGGACAAACTTCAGAAGGAGACTAAACCAAAAAATACAGGATTTGAAATTAAATGCCTTAGGAAGCGGCTTGGCATCTCCTTCAAAGAGCACAAAACCAACGAATACATATTAAACATTCAGTCAGATACCTAGTGGGGCCCCAGCAACCTCTACTCTGCAACCATCAAGCAAGGAAGCTAGCATGGGTTGGTCACCCTCACTCGAGACGACGACAGTCTGATCAAAACCAATTCTACAAGGCACAGTTGAAGTGGATGCAGAAGAGACGTCAAAGGACAGGGAGGACTGCGGAAAATGTAAAGACCATGGACATATGACAATGACTATATTTAACTGATCGACTGCAACTGGCATGGAAAGTGCATTGGAGGAAAATAATACTGACTTCTTGACTATGCTGTCGAATCTTCCGCAAAGAACTGCCGGAAGAGTGCTATTGTTGAGTGAGTAGATGATTTGGGATACCAATGCAGCCTGTAGCCGTTGCCTGAAAGTTGTGTTACAATAAATTACGAAATTTCCAATTTGTCAAGAACCATAACTAAGTCATTCGAAATACATAAAGGGTTCAAAAGTACAAGGTGCAACATTCGCATTACTGGGAAACAAAAAATAAAGGAAACATGCAGTGAACTGTATTGCATACTGCATTGTGTGAATGGTGAGAACGAGTCACTAGACCAACTATTAAAAACCTACAATGACAATAACACTCCGGCTGATATCGGCGATCTCTTTTATCGAGAACAAGACAATAGAATAGTGCTCATCTTCGAGACCATTCGCATCTATGTGTCGGCCTGGTGTGCTAATAACCCAACGTTTGTGGAAAGCAATCTCGCACTAGTCTTATTCTAAAGAATGGATCGATATCGAGCAAACTTAAGTCTAACACAAGGCTTTAAAAGCGGAAAAGATCTGGTGGTCTTGGACTGAAACGATCCTCACCGATACAGGGCTCTTCTCTTTCGTCTGCGTCCGGCTCTGAGGGTCTTTATGAGGGTCGTGTTAACCCTTTTGGTGTTTCTACAATACGAGGCCTTAAATTTATATGTTCGCCTACCTATATAAGTTGATGTTACTGGCAAAGTCGGAGACTGTTCTGTCAGTGCATCTGCATCCCACTGCATCCCACAGAGCGTCTTGGATTTCCCCAGATTACTGGTCTCTTGGGAGAAGTCCGAGTTCAATCTGACTCGCACTCAATCTATCACGTTCGTCATCAACGAGGATGCCCCAGTAGCTTGCATTGGACAGTCCTTAAGATGTTTTCGATGCACGAGAACCAAACATTTGCTTAATCGGTTCAGCCAGCTTTCTCTTCAGTTTAGTCCATGTC
>CALNVZ010002237.1:42350-55245 GCA_940671915.1 Paracentrotus lividus | reverse complement strand
GGTCACAGGGGGGGGGGGTGCACGGTAGCCCCCTCTGGCCCATGGACTACAACACATGTTGAGCTCAGAAAGAGGTTAGACATATTTTGAAAAAAAATTGGGAAAATCTGAAAATTTGTGTACAAAACCAATGGAGAGTTGTCCATAAAATCGGCCATTTTGAAGCCGATGTTGCCAGTTTGAGGATCCCCATAGAAGGTAAAACTAGACTTTTCAAACTTCCATAACTTTCTTATTTTATAACCGATTTTTATGAAACTTTTTTGAAATTGCTCCTCTGAATGTGCTCTTTCTTATAAAAATGATTATATCCGTGGGTATTAGTCCCTTTTAATGCATTTTTAGGCCCTCTTTTTGGTCCCTCAAGGCTTCCTGTACAGGATATAGCCTGCCAGCAATCCATTTTATTGACTCTTAGCTATGTTCTGACATGATGAGACCATCAAACCTTATGTCTCTTCTCCACTAAATAAATCTTCTGGGCTCCCGGTCGTACTAGGTGTAACTCCTTGCTTTGACCTTGGAGAAAAGAAGCTTTGACGTATATTTCATGTTTCTGTATATTATATCCATACAGGTCAATGTACGATGGATTCGGATTGTATGAATGGTGGAACCTGTTCATCTATGCTATGTAATTGCACCGGCACTGGATACACTGGTTCAACGTGCCAAACAGGTCAGCTACAAGTCACGTACAATAATTTCTTAATAAGTACTTGCAACATAGCTGAAATTCGTGCATTTTTCATTTTTACAAGTATTTTAAATATTGTTATATTTCGTTTATGGCCAGAGCATTATTGCTATATTTTGAAAGAGAAGACTTGTCCCTTTTCAGTCCTGAAAGAAGTAAATGACCAGACCGGGTCATTACTGGAACAAAGGGGAGAAAAAAGAACAAAGCACCCAAAATAATATTTTGGCAATTGGGCTTTATCATTTTGTTAAATCATCAAGCATGTTTTATCTTTCACCGATATCCGTTTACACATTTCGTTTATATCGCTGACTAATTATGATGGCCATAAGTCAAAACAATTCAAATGAAGAGCTAGAGCCCTTTTAATCTTAAAGGCGATCCTGCACGAGCATCGCTAAGCTAAAACGAGGACTGAAGATGCGATCTGTGTGCAAGCCGCCATTGTTCCACGAAGTATTCGCGAAGAGCATGACTTAGGTACGTTCCCAAAAGGTAATAAGCGGCTTTCGGAGCACTACGGTAGCATGAGTACGGTAGCTCTCCAGAGCAAAAATCGAACTGTGCATGCGCAACTCCCTATTTGCTACCGTCTTCTTCTCAAACAGGACGGTAGTCGAGCGATTTAGCGTACGGTGTAGAATGACTACGGTAGGAATAGTCTTGGTATGTTTTAAGTACATAAAATCAAAGAAATACATTTCAATGATAAAGCGCAAATGAAAGGAAGAAATATGTAATGGAAATAAAAGTTAAAGGACAAAACAAAGAAATACATAAGAAATAATTGAAGAGAAGAGAAAAGAGGGATAAAACAAAGAAAAATATAAGAATTTATAGGAGAGAAGAGGAAAGAAGGATAAAACAAAGAAATACATAAGAATTTATAGGAGAGAAGAGGAAAGAAGGATAAAACAAAAAAATACATAAGAAATGATTGAAGAGAAGAGCAAAGAAGGATAAAACAAAGAAAAACGTAAGAATTTATAGGAGAGAAGAGGAACGAAGGATAAAACAAGGAAATAGATAAGAATTTATAGGAGAGAAGAGGAAAGAAGGATAAAACAACAAAATATATAAGAAATGATTGAAGAGAAGAGAAAAGAAGGATAAAACAAAGAAAAACATAAGAATTTATAGGAGAGAAGAGGAAAGAAGGATAAAACAAGAAAATACATAAGAATTTATAGGAGAGAAGAGGAAAGAAGGATAAAACAAAGAAATACATAAAAATTTATAGGAGAGTAGAGGAAAGAAGGATAAAACAAAAAATACATAAGAATTTATAGGAGAGAAGAGGAAAGAAGGATACAACAAAGAAATACATAAGAAATGATTGAAGAGAAGAGAAAAGAAGGATAAAACAAAGAAAAACATAAGAATTTATAGGAGAGAAGAGGAAAGAAGGATAAAACAAGGAAATACATAAGAATGTATAGGAGAGAAGAGGAAAGAAAGATAAAACAAAGAAATACATAAGAATCTATAGGAGAGAAGAGGAAAGTAGGATAAAACAAAGAAATACAAAAGAATTTATAGTAGAAAAGAGGAAAGAAGGATAAAACAAAGAAATACATAAGAATTTATAGGAGAGAAGAGGAAAGAAGGATAAAACAAAGAAATACATAAGAAATGATTGAAGAGAAGAGAAAAGAAGGATAAAACAAAGAAATACATAAGAATTTATAGGAGAGAAGAAGAAAGAAGGATAAAGCAAGGAAATATACACAACAAAAAAAGTAAGTCCCCCCCTAATCAAAATGATGTAACTTTTGAACGAGCTTGTTTTGAGTACAATAATTTGGAGGGAAGTTTTATCCACTTCTTGAGTACCTTCTGTGAAAAAATGACAGCGATCGCTTGAGACATGCATGAGTGATTAACGTTTAAAGCAAAAATGGACATTTTCATAAGTCACAAGGGTCATTTTGGAGGCTGTAAAAATAACAATTTTGTAAAATTTTCTTTTACGCTGTGTTTAATTGTTTTGGTGGTATTTATCATGCCCAAAATTTGAGTCATCCAACACTAAATTCCTGATACATTCAATAATTTTCATGATGAGTGTAGCACAATTTTAAGAATTATGTCAGCTTAAAAATTGTGTAAAATCCAACAATTTCATTTAAAGGGAATTGACATGATATAGATAATACTATCATCAACATTATCGACAATTTTGAAGAGAATATGACACTATAAATCTCGTTCGTGTCAATGGACGGAGTGAGCACACTTAAAGGTGAATTTTGTGACTTTCGTAAATGACTAATTTGCCTTTAACATGTGTTTATTTCATGCATGGACGCAAAGGTTTATCTCATTTTCGACACATAGTTAGTCGATGAGTGTATAAACATAACGTGCCAAACCATTTACTCAACACCTCTTTGTAAAAAGTTCCAGCGTGTTGATTTGGGACTTGTTTTTGCTTCGAGATTGTACACAATGTCAATGGAGACGAAATCAAAATTTTAACAAAAGTGAAATTCGGCTTAATTCATTGATGATTTTTGTTAATTCTACTGGGAGTTTTCAACAAAACTTGGCACACAACTTCAGTGTGATGCTAACTAACAGGAAAAAAACGCTAAATTGAGAATCTGATAAGGACGGGGTGGGCCAAAGCTCTGAAATTCCTTCTTATTTACATATTTTTCTAATACTTCTGCTCACTGAAGCATAGAATACTGAAATTTTCGTGAAATCGAATCAAAAAACTATCCAAGAAGGTCTGTGACAATTATCGCAAGTAAGCAATTTAATTTTAGTCCACAAACGAAAAAATGGCTTTTCACGTATCACGTGTTCATTGAAGCGTGAATTTTTTATAAAATGCCATAGCATCATTTGAAAAAAATATATTTGACATACATAATGAAAAAAAAAATGTTGAGAAAAGGATTTTATTACACAAATTGGAGCAATACTTACCTAAGGAATTTTAAAATATCCTTTTTTGCTTTTATTAAGTGTTCATTCAACCGTGAATTGATGAATATTTTTTAAAACACTCTTCCAGATTCCATATTCCGTCATAATTACTCATTTTTAAAAGTAAAAATGTGTGAAAAATGCAGTTTTTGCAAATTTTACCTCGTGTTCATCCAACCGTGAAATTTAATGCAAAATACGTTTGACGTGTTAGAATATAAGTGCAACAACCCTTCTGAACATATCTTTTGTTAAAAAGTTTGAATTTGTTCCAATATTACTGAATTAAAGTTATGAAACTGACCTTGTGACTTTCGAAAAGTGACATTTTTGCATATTGACTGTGCTCATTGAAGCATGACTTAACGAATTTCAGTAAAATTCACCAAAATGGAAGCTGATAAAATTACCTACAATCACATGTAATAACATTCGTGAAACTCCTCTTGGTTCAAAAGTTACATCATTTTCATTAGGGGGGGACTTACTTTTTTTGTTGTGTATACATAAGAAATATTGAAGAAAAGAGGAAAGAATGATAAGACAAAGAAATACATAAGAATTTATAGGAGAGAAGAGGAAAGAAGGATAAAACAAAGAAATACATTAGAAATATTGAAGAAAAGAGGAAAGAATGATAAAACAAAGAAATACATAAGAATGTATAGGAGAGAAGAGGAAAGAAAGATAAAACAAAGAAATTCATAAGAATTTATAGGGGAGAAGAGGAAAGAGGGATAAAACAAAGAAATACATAAAAACTGATAGAAGAGAATAGGAAGAAAGACAACACAGAGTAATAAATTAGAAATGATAGAAAAGAAGGTAACAGAAAGATAAAACAAAGAAATACATTGTAATTGGTTTAAAGAAGAAGAAATAAAGAGGGAACACACAGAAATGCTATTCATCGTCGTCTTCGCAGACTGCGAAAGCGCTTATAAGTCACGACGGTAGTGCGTGTGCGAGGCAGTACGGTCGATTAAACCCTCCGTTTTGTTACCTACCGTACTGTTTCCGAAAGCTCATTATTGACCCATTTCAGTGCGGCGTGGCTCGTCTTCGCCGCACTCCGTGCATTCATCAACCGATCTGCTAATCCCTCGTCCAACCTGTGTTTGGGGAACGCTGGGCGTCTTTTCATATCGTAAGGACGCTAAAGGACGCACTATCCAATTACGTAAAAATTTGCACTTGAAGAGTGTAGTGGAAGAAGTACTTAAGTCACATAATACTAGTTCTGAGATATAAGCGTTTGAATATTTCAAATTGCTCCTCACATCACATTTTTTGAAATTTCAGATTCAAACTTGGTGGAGTTGATTTTTATCACAAAAGAATAATATATGCCAAATTTGAGTAATTTTGTGCTTATCGATTTCCGAGAATCAATAAACCATATCGTGGACTTAAGTACTTCTTCCACTACAATCGTGGACTTAGGTACTTCTTCCACTACAATCATGGACTTAGTACTTCTTCCACTACAATCGTGGACTTAGGTACTTCTTCCACTACAAAATCTCAATATGGGGGTTTCTTATTTTAGGCAATTTGTATTGATTTCTTTGAAAATTGATGCATCATCATATTTTGATATGGTGTCTTTGTAATATCTACATTTAAAAAAATCTTACTGTGGGGTGGGGGTGTCATTATGCTATTTTTACCCATTTTGGGGCAATTTTTTTCTAAAAAATTTGGTGTTTCAAAGGGTGAAGCCTGCTTCCCCCATATTTCACCTGTCTAAATTAAGAGGATAAAATATGATCCATTGAACTTATGACCAACATTGCATATTTCCCCCATATTATTGATAGGGATTAATCATATGGGGGTGGCATTATTATTTTTACTGTTTTAGGGCACCTTTTTACTATTTGGGGATTTTAAGGAGGCATGTCCCTGTTAACTAGCCTGTGACTATTGTTTGACATAAAGTGACAAAATATGAAATTAAGCTGGCAGCGGCATGTAGTAATTTTCCATATATACCTGACCAGAAGGTTATTATACTCATGTTGGGGCACTTTTTAAATTTTTGGTGTTTTATTGGCAGGCCAATGTACCCTGTTTCCTTGCCTGTCTGATGATACGATGTGATAAAACTCATCTAAATAAACTTATAAATATACTGCCTATGGAGTGGCAAAGTTAGGACCTACTTTACCCGATAGAGGGACTTTTTAAATATTTTTTTTTATGTTGAAGGGCGGGGGGGGGGGGCCCATTCCACTTTAAACTGACTTTTAAATATATTTGATAGCATTTGACTTGAGACGCCACATTGCAGGTGAACCTTTTGTGTGTTCATGCTTCGACATCCCCAATTTTTTAAAAATTTATTTATTTATTTATTTATTTTTTATTTTTTTTTTTGGGGGGGCGGCGCTGATCGCCCACCCGCCCTTTGTGCTTACTCTCTTGCAAAGTCCCAATATTGCATTAACTATGAAAGACTACCACTCCCCTACTGTGAAAACCAGCTATGCGCTTTTAACTACCCTCCAAAAACATATAATTTGGTTTTGACCCCCCCCCACGCAAGCATACACCCACACACACACAAACACGTACATATTAACGTCAGGCAAATTTTAATACACATTTTGGGGTCTGCCAATAGCAAAAAATAGGAGGGCTGCCCTATTCTTCTTCCCATAGTGAAAACTTGGACTCACAGCTTGGTGGACTTAGGTACTTCTTCCACTACAATCATGGACTTAAGTACTTCTTCCACTACAATGATGGACTTAAGTACTTCTTCCACTACAAAACCTCAATTTCGAAAAATGGGGGTTCTTGGTTGGGGCACTTTGCAATAATTTTTTTGCAAAACTGACACTTGCACATGATTCGTGATGGTATGTGAATATCATTTATGCAAAAAAACTCATTTTTGAAAAAAATGTGACTTAAGTACTTCTTCCACTACACTCTTCACTTCTTTTCTTTAGTTTCAATCTTCAAGGTTTCTGCAATAGCGTCCTCTACGTTATATGGCTATACTCATCTAGTAAATAGAAGTCATAATACTTTTTTTTAAGACCACATCTGACATTTTGCAGTAGCCTAGGTCTGTATGTTTTGTTTTTGTTTTTGGTTGGGTGGGGTTTTGCTGTACTATTTTATAATACTTTGAACTTGTTGGCAAATTTAATTATTGTGTATCATTTACTCGTGACTCGTTTCATGAGTCGCGGAAAACGTAGTTTCCGCGACTCATGAAACGTCGCGGGGATTGAGGAGACGTTTCGGAGACGATTCCGCGACAAGTTTCAAAACCGTGTCCAAATAATTTCAAAACCGCGTCTCAAAGTAGTTTCCGCGAAGTGAGATACCACCATTAACACCGTTTTAGTAAGGGTGCTATCTCACTTCGCGGAGACGTCTCCGCGACAGAATAGAAATTTCGTCTCCGCGACGGATAAATATTAGAGACGTCTCCGAGATTTCTCCGAGACGTCTCTAATACTATTTACCCGTCGCGGAGAAGTTTCTATTCTGTCGCGGGGACGTCTCCGCGAAGTGAGATGGCACCCTAATTCTCCAATTAGGATCAGCGCTTCTCCTTTTTCAATTAAACGACTCTAGGCCGCTCTGAGTTTATTGTGAGCACCCTAAATTCAAAAGAAACTTGTCATGTCTTTATCAATGCCGCCGAGTTAATCCCAAAATAGCGACCCAATAGTATACACATGCCTTTGTCGGTGTCTTTTATAGAGAAAGTCCTAGTGTATTCAAAATTTGACGCCTTATAATGAGCAGGAAGTGGCTTTTGAATATTTTGCCTGCACCTGCACCGTCACTGACCGTATTGAAGAGGGGATTTATGGAGGTGCTCTTTAGCTTTGGTGTTTCCCAAAATTTAAGATCGACTTGGCGCACCAAAATGTAACCCTTTGAGCGCGGGCCTGTGAAACGCGATTGTTACCCCTGTGGCGGAGCGATTTCTTGTACACTGACAGTATTATAGAAATTGGTCATGTTTTGTGCTTTCATTACTCCTTGCATCTAACTCGGTCATTTTCATGATTTGTAGTAATTATAAACATAAAAGTGCAGACATTTTTCTATCTAACACTTTAAGGCATAGTCATCAAAACCAAATAAAAGACGCGTTATTTTGTAAAGAAAAACAGTAATTTTGGCAAAAGTTCCGCTTTCTTTCTTTCCAGTCGATTCATAATGCAAAATGCGTAATGCGTGTGCAGCACTCACGGTTCGATCAATGAGCCTACTGAATAGCACTTGAAAAGAGGTCCTGTTTCTTTCAAATTATTTCTATAAAATATGGATTAAAGATCATAGCGGCCGGTGTGGTCGCCGATCCTGCGCATCGCAGGGTGCCTTTTTCGAATTTCGGCACACTTTTCGGTGCATCTTTCGAATTTTGGCACAGTTTTCGCACGGTTCTAGGCATCATCAGCGCGCGGATCCTTTCTGTCATCGCCGCTGATGATGTACGCCCATCGCAGGTATCGTCCCTTTCGATACCAAATTTAACTTCGAAGAGACTTTTTGCTATTCTATTTCAAGACTCTTTAATAATGAATTACAAATCAATTATAGCCCATATACATGTATACAACAAAATAAACAGCGTTTAATGAATAGAAAGAAAGAAAGAAAGAAACTTAGTCTTAGAGGGCTGGAAGTATGGTGGGCTTCTGATGTGGGGGGGGGGGGGAGGGGTCCGGTGTTATATAACTTAGAGGTATGAAGAGTAGGGTGTACGGTGGCCCATATACAACAAAATAAACAGCGTTTCAATGAAAGAAGAAAGAAAGAAACTTATAGTCTTAGAGGGCTGGAAGTATGGTGGGCTTCTAATGTGGAGGGGGGGGGGGGGAAACAACGTTTAATGAATAGAAAGGAAAAAAAGAAAGAAACTTAGTCTTAGAGGGCTGAAAGTATGGTGGGCTTCTTATGGTGGTGGGGGCCCTTAAAAAATGTCCTGTGGTATTCCTATGGTATTTCTGAATGTCCTGTGGTATTCAATATGGTATTTCTTAATGTCCTGTGGTATTCCTATGGTATTTCTATGGTGCAATAAATACCATAGAAGTACCATAGGAAAATACCACACAGGAAAAGGGTACCATAAGAATACCATACAGCAGTGCTGTGGTATTTGGCAAAATACCATATGTATGGTATTGCCGTATGGTTTTCAGCAAAAATACCATATTATGGTATTTCTGTATGTTTTTTTGGCACAAATACCATATGTATGGTATTGCTGTATGGTTTTTTGACACAAATACCAAATGTATGGTATTGCTTTATGGTTTTTGGCACAAATACCATATGTATGGTATTGCTGTATGTTTTTTTGGCACAAATACCATATGTATGGTATGCTGTATGGTTTTTTGCACAATACCATATTGTATGGTATTGCTGTATGGTTTTTTGGCACAAATACCATACTGTATGGTATTTCTGTATGTTTTTTGGCAGAAATACCATATGTATGGTATTGCTGTATGGTTTTTTGGCAGAAATACCATAATGTATGGTATTCCGTATGGTTTTTGGCACAAATACCATATGTATGGTATTGCTGTATGTTTTTTTTTTTTTACACAAACCATATGTATGGTATTGCTGTAATGGTTTTTTGGCACAATACCATATGTATGGTATTTCTGTATGTTTTTTTTGGCAAAAATACCATACGTATGGTATTTGCTGTATGGTTTTTTTGGCACAAATACCATGATGTATGGTATTGCTGTATGGTTTTTTGGCACAAATACCATATGTATGGTATTGCTGTATGGTTTTTTTTGGCAGCAAATACCATATGTATGGTATTTCTGTATGGTTTTTTTGGCAGAAATACCATATGTATGGTATTGCTGTATGGTTTTTGGGAAGAAATACATATGTATGGTATTTCCGTATGGTTTTTTTGGCACAAATACCATATGTATGGTATTGCTGTATGTTTTTTTTTTTACACAATACCATATGTATGGTATTGCTGTATGGTTTTTTGGCACAAATACCATATGTATGGTATTGCTGTATGGTTTTTTGGCACAAATACCATACGTATGGATTGCGTATAGTTTTTTTGGCACAAATACCATATGTTATGGTATTGCTGTATGGTTTTTTGGCACAAATACCATATGTATGGTATTGCTGTATGGTTTTTGGCACAAATACCAATATGTATGGTATTGCTGTTATGGTTTTTTGGCAACAAATACCATATGTATATTATCTGTATGGTTTTTTGGCACAAATACCATATGTATGGTATTGCTGTATGGTTTTTTGGCACAAATACCATATGTATGGTATTGCTGTGTGGTTTTTTGCACAAATACCATATGTATGGTATTGCTGTGTGGTTTTTTGGCAGTAGCGGTACCATACACCAGTACCATAGAAGCAGCACCATACAGCATTACCATACAGCAGTACCATACAGCAGTACCACACATCAGTACTACGGCAGTACCATACAGCAGTACCATACAGTAGTACCTTACAGCAGTACCTATACAGCTGTACCATACAGCAGTACATACAGCAGAATCATACAGTAGTATGTAGCTCTAGGTATTCATTGTTGAAACTTTAGCAAAATACAGGCCTAATTTCTCAATAAGTGAAAATGACAGCCATGTCAGATGTTACTTTCATGTTAGTACCACACCAGTAAATACCACACAGCAGTACCATACAGCAGTACCATACAGTAGTACCATGAAGCAGTACCTACAGCAGTACCACACAGCAGTATCATACAGCAGTATGTAGCTTTAAGGTATTCATTGTTGAAACTTTAGCAAAATACAGGCTTGATTTCTCAATAAATGAAATGACAGTCATGTCAGATATTTTTTTTTATTTTCCTGCTCAATTTTTTTTTATGTAGAAAATTCCATGAACCGTTAAGGTCATGTGTCACAGTCATGGTTGGGGTATAGTAAAAGGGTGGAGGCGTTACATTTTGGAGGAAAAATGATCACATTTTTTCAACATAGCATGAAAATGATGTACAACCATGAGTTGTGCAATAACTCACATTGTAGATAAATTATCAGGCTATTTGTCTGTGAAGTTTCAACTTGGTTATGCTCATGCTATGCTATGCTAATGCAAATATAATTTGAGTGGAGTAGGGTAAAGGGGTGGAGGATCTACGGTCGAGGCACGTGTTGAAGCATAGGGAATTCCCATTTTTTGTTACTTTTTTTTTATTCTTTATTGCATTATATCTTTCCAGTCTATTGGTCTATGGTTGATTGATATATCATTCTCTTTGGAATTTATCTGGTTCTAGACAAATACAAAGTAGATTTTTCAGAACTTATTTAATCAATAAATTAATCAATTAAAACATACTTAATGCACCTATCCTCATAGACAATGCATTGGAGGCATCGAAAATTGTCACATGCCTGTGCAATCTTATAACAATAATTGTGCTTTTTCGCCATTTTCTTTGCATGCATGTAGATACACAATTAAGTGGAAACAAATTTTCTTGCAATGAACATTGTTGTAATTTCTGGCAACAAACATTGTTGTAATCCAAGTGTGAAAGATAGGATTTATGCCCTTTTTGCACTATAAATTTTCTCCTTGTTGACACCCTGTAGCGTGGTTAGAAAACGTAATTTGTGTTACAAGTTATATTTTTTAGAAGCATAGTGTCTTATTAACACATTCCAAAATGATTCATTTCATTTGGTACAAAGATTAAGATATCATTCGCAAGTAAAATTGTGAACATCTTAAAAATCATTTTCCCAGTAACACTCTGTATAGCTTTTATGAGACACCCTATACATACAGCACAAAAAATATGTTAATCATCTTCCTTACAATCCTCGCTTTCAATAAATATAAACTTTTTATACGTGTTTGACTTACCACTAATAAACTAAGATGTTTGATTGTGACAATGTACATTTCTACAAATTTTTGTGCATGTTACGCATTTTGCACCCAACTCAGACATGTGGCCTTAAATCTGCTTACACTCAAACGGCACGCGGAATGGGAATATTATAAGACTCAGAACGATAAGGCGTCCTCAATATTTGTATACCCAAAATTCGAAATAGAATGATTATTTCACCTATTATACAGAAACTAATGACAATTTTAAGAATATAAAGTTGGAACAAATAAAACATATTCCACAAATACATTATATCGACCTGAAGACATAGTTAAATCGTTAAATAATTGTATTTTATTTGTTTTGTGAGCGCGAAGCGCGAGCTGTAAATTTTGGCTCATAATAACATTAATCATTTTTCACTAGCTGATAATCACTACCCTAAAGAAATACAATTTCCGAAGCGCGAGTGAAATCTCATTAATCAACGTTTTACAGAATATAGATTATGTTTGTAATCCCTTTACTGACATATGTCACTTTCCTTATAACTATACGGATCGAAACAATATTTTAAAGATAGTTTAAAAGTTTATTTCCAATCACATTTGTGACAAGTGGCAAATGCAAAATCGTATCCAAATACTTAGAAATAAAAACAAAATGTGGAAGCTTTAAAAATCAAGGGGATCACTCCCCCTGATTGCCGCCAATTAGGAGGGAATTAATTAACACTAGATCACGGTTGTAACAATAAAAGAATAATGAAATATAGGGACCTGAAGAAAGATTATTATGTTAAATTATTGTCTGGGGTTTTTTTTTTGGCAGATACGAAGCGCGAGCCGAATTTTGCTTTTTTATTGATCTTGAAACTTGGTAAATTTTACGCACACTGTTGCCTCCTTTTCTTTATATGTACATATATTATGTTAAGCTCTCTGCAAAATCGGAGTGGACGATCCTTCCATAAAAAGCAAACGTATCATGGGGGGGGGGGGGGAAAACTTGCATCGTGCCCCGTCCACCCGGGATCGCCGCTATACCTACGTTTGTAGGCGTATTTGCCAAAGGATATTTTTTCTAAGCGATAAGTTTCTTATAAGAATTGTATAAGTGGTTTTTGACAAGTCGACTGTGATTAGATCGAAATGGGAATTAATTAGACCAAATATGGTAATTTTGACAAACTGTTTGAGGGCAACATCCAACACGGATGAAACCAACGGGCATTTAGTCAAAGTGGATTTATGTTAGTTACTCTGAGTTTGTAGTCGTTCATGGTATTCCTGTGGTCTCATGTGGTTACTATGGTAATTAGCTCATTGCATTCAATGTTTTTGTATGCACAAATCAGTATTTTGGTGAAACTTAGCTCATTAACTGTAATTACA
>CALNVZ010002237.1:7077-24331 GCA_940671915.1 Paracentrotus lividus | reverse complement strand
AGAAACTGGCAACGTTTTTGAAAAATTGTGGCTAAGAATTTGTGTTTTGTTCTATAAGCCCATCTATCCAGCTTTCAATTGATTTCATTTCATATATTTTCCTTCCATTTGTTTTCTATATGACTGGTTGGTTATCTAGTGATATTGACAATAAAACGATAAGTTTTCTTCAGAAATTTCAAAGATTATTGACATTTCAGAGTTGTGGAATGAATTTACGTGCAGCGATATACAGGAAAACTGTACGAGAGGGTATGCATCAGAAGACTATTTGCAGTATATCACAGTTTATTTGTTGCCAATGGCATATTTATAATTCATCATTATTAAAGAGTAATCTTATTATATTCAAGGGTACCAAATCTATACTGTTTTTTCTGTGACTGACTGGCATGTTTATTATTTTCCACTTGAACTTTAGATGTAACGTGACTTAGGAATATAATAAAAGTTGGCGTTTATATGTTTTGAGCGTTTCATTTAATAAAAGAAAGTAAAAGGAAGGGGCAAAAAAAAGGGGGGGGATAGAGTACAAAAGATAGAAGGAAAATGGAGAGAAAAGCATAGAAAGGAGGGAGACCGAACAAGAAAGAGAGAGAAAGAGAAAGACAAGAACATGTTGACAGAGAGTGAGAGATAGAGAGATGGAGAGAGGGGAAAACATTAAGAAAAGGGTCCAACAGACAAGATCCGCGTGAACAGCGGATATGGTCCTTCGCTTCACCGAGGGACAAAAATAAAGAGAGGGAGAAATAAAAAGAAAATGCTGAGAGAGAGAAAAAAAAACACCAAGAAAATAGTCCAGCTGACAATATCCGCGGGGAACAGCAGATATGGTCCCTTGCTGAGGGACCAAGATAGAGAGAGTAAAAAGAAGGATGAAAGAGGGAGACCGATCAAGAGAGAGAGAGAGAAAGAGAAATATAGAGAGAGAATAAAAAAGAAAGAAAAATGCTGACAGAGAGAGTGATAAAAAAACCGAAGAAAACGGAAGAAAATTTTAAAACGGCAATATCCGCGATCTCCGCATCTATGGTCCTTCCCTAAGGGACCAAGAAGGAGAGAGAATAAGGGGAAGGGAGAAAAGAGGGAGACCGATCAAGAGAGAGTGATAAAGAGAAGACAAGAACATGTTGACAGAGAGTGAGAGATAAAGAGAGAGATGGAGAGAGAGGGGAAAATGGTCCAGTGGACAAGATCCACGTGAACAGCAGATATGGCTATTCGCTTCGATGAGGGACAAAAATAGAGAGAGGGAGAAATAAAAAGAAAATGCTGACAGAGAGAGAGAGAGAGAAAAAAAAACCCCCAAGAAAATGGTCAAGCGGGGAACAGCAGATATTGTCCCTTGCTGAGGGACCAAGAAGGACATAGAATAAGGGGAAGGGAGAAAAGAGGGAGACCGATGAAGAGCGAGAGAGAGAGAGTAAAAAAAAAAATGCTGATTGACAGAAAGAGAGAGCGAGAGTGGGAGAGGGAAAATTATGGAAGAAAATTTAAAAGCGGACAATATCCGCGAAAATCGCAGATATGGTCCTTCACTTCCAGCCAGGAAACCAAATCCGCTGACGGACAAGATCTGCGGTATAAGCTACCGCAGATTTGGCTCTCTTCAAGTCAAAATCTGCGGCGCACGCCGATATCTGCGCGCAGGTATCGTCTGGTCGTCACTATATGCGGGAATGCACAGGATCCGCTACCACACCGGCTTCGCACCTCTGGACAATGGCACCTTTGACTAAGCACCATTGATTAAAAGCGCAGGTGTATAGTTTTAAATTAAAAGCGGGACTTTTAACTTATAATACCGACTGCATTTTTGGGGTACTTTACATTTCATTACATCATTATAGTTACAACAAACTAGTTCAAGCTAAATGTCAGATAATAAACCCCTCTCATTATCGTGATAAGTAAAAATAACCTAGCGAGAATCGGAAAACGACAGGCTTAATCTACATGCAAGTAAGCTTGACTATTGCAATGCTTTATTGTTTGGAATGCCTGATACTTTGATTTCCGAGTTACAAAGAGTTCAAAATGCATGTACAAGACTTGTCTAGTTCAGTTCCACCACACCCTTTCTGAGAATGCTCCACTGGTTACCAGTACGTCAAAGAATTTCATTCAAAGTTTGTTGATATAAACCCCTCCCAAAAAGTTTTGCAAGTGGACTTTGGGCCATGATAACTTTTCAGGTACGCTTTAGTTATTCCTGATATTCATACCATTGGAAAGATTATTTTTTCCCCTTTTTATTGATATCCTATTTGTTATGGTTTTGTCATGCTTCAATGTACATAATATCAAAATATGGAGAAAAGTAAAAAGTCAAATGTTGTAAAACGCACTTTTATTGATCACATTGAAGTTCCGCAACTTGACTTTAGGTCCTGATAACTTTGGGGATATTTTCTAATTTTTATTGAATTCTATTCCATTGTCAAGTTAATTTATTCCCCTTTTGATTGATACCTTATTTGTCATGGTTATGTCATGCTTGGGTCCACAGGAACCCTGAATACCACCTGAATACATGGCAAAGCGAAAGATAATTTTCAGTTTAAATTTCTGTAACACTACTTTGAAGCTTGATACATTTTAATGTGGGTTTTCAAGCACTATCAATTTTCATAGCATTGAAAAGTTCATTTATTCTTCTTTTTATTGAAGCCCTAATTGCAATAGTAACATCATGTTTCAATGCACAAAACTCATGAATATAATGCAAAGTAAAAAGTGAAAAATAGCGAAATGCTTTGTTATTGCTGGCAACAGACAGTAATCCTGACAATAGGCATTCAATTTGGAACATTTAACTTCTGAGTTGTCCTAACATTCAGGTGTTCTGTGCATGCAAGAACAACACTCTCGTTACAATTAGGGTGTCGTTAAAAAGAGGAATAAATTTACTTGACAATGGTATAAAATTAAATAAAAATTATAAAATACCCCAAAAAGTTATCAGGGCTTAAAGTCGAGTGGCGGAACTTCAATGTGATCAATAAAAGTGCGTTTTACAACATTTGACTTTTTACTTTTCTCCATATTTTGATATTATGTACATTGAAGCATGACAAAACCATAACAAATAGGATATCAATAAAAAGGGGAAAAAATAATCTTTCCAATGGTATGAATATCAGGAATAACTAAAGCGTACCTGAAAAGTTATCATGGCCCAAAGTCCACTTGCGAAACTTTTTGGGAGGGGTTTATATATGATGAATAACAGCGGACCTAATAGTGAACCCTGGGGTACACTGCATGATATTGCTTTTTCATAAGAGTCTTGGCTGTTTATACTAACATATTGCTTTGTATCTGTAAGATAATTGTCGAACCACTACAAGGCCTTTCCTCGAATCCCATAATGAGATAGTTTTTGCAGTAATATTTTATGGTTAATAGTTTTAAAGGCCTTGGAGAAGTCGAGAAATATACCTATTGTGTGTAGTTTATTGTCAATTGAATGAGCTACTTTATCTAAAAATTTGAGAAATGCGTGAGTTGTGGAATGTTTTTGTCTAAAACCAAATTGTGTTCCTGACAAGATATTAAATTCATTAAGAAAAGTCATAGTTCGTTTGTAAATAAGTTTTTCAAGAATTTTAGAAAAGGATGTTAAAAGCGATATGGGACGATAATTTCCAACTTCTTCAGCATTTCCCTTTTTAAAAACAGGTATTACTTTGGCAATTTTCATCTTGGTTGGAACGGATTACCATTTGTAATTGATAAGTTTAAATATATGTGTGAGGGGAGATATTTATTTCTGTTATAATTTTTCTTTAATAGAAAGTTCGTGATGCAGTCGTATCCAGGGCTTTTATTTATTTTCAAATTGTTTACTATATCTAAACTTCATGCTCTAGAATTGGATTCAGGAACATGGACAGGGGATTTCGCCTTTTTAAAAATGTTTAAAATCTAAGTCAGCATCGGGAATGTTTTGGGCAAGGTTTGGGCCAATGTTTACAAAATAATTATTAAACTCCTCGGCAATTTCAGGGGGTCTTGGATTTTGTCTCCATCAACTACTATGTTTGTAATAGGATTTGACGCTTTTTTGCGTTTAAGAACATTATTTATTATTTTCCATGTATTTTTAATATCTCCTTTGCGCATGTCGAATTGATTATGAAAGTAATTTCTTTTTGCAAGCCTGAGCGAAGTTGTTAAATATTCCAGTACGGGTGTATTTAACTTGGACTGAATTAGGGTTCTTTTTGTATTTATAATACAAATTATTTTTTTTGTTGATGGAGTTTAAAAGAGATTTAGTTATCCAAGGTAGCTTAGGACATTTTTTATAATTTGTTTTGCGCTGGCGAATTGGAATAGAGAATTAAGATTTTGCATTAATGTATCCACGAATTATTAAAGGAAACATTTACATCATTATTATTGTACACTGCATACCAATCAGCCGATTCAAGTGATTCATTAAGTCTACGCAGGTTGGGTTCTGAAAAATCTCTTGAACCTGCAGAAAGTTTGTTTTTGAGGATAAAGTACAAATAGCATTAGAACCAGAACATAAACCGAAAGTGGTCTGAAATATCTGAAACAATAATACCAGATTTAACATTTGAAGCACCGCTTATGAAAATATTATCTATTAGCGTAGCTGATGATTCAGTAATTCTAGTTGGTTTAGTTATCATGGTTATGGTTGGGGCAAAAGACTTTGATAACATAAGGTCCAAAAAATCTTGACAATGTGAACTTACTTGACATTGAAGTAAATTTGAAATTAAAGTCGCCCATTATGATACACGTCTTATTTTGCAGGGAAGGTGAAGATGAAATAGCTTGTAATGATTCGATAAAGTCTTTATAATTTGAAGTACTAGGTGGTTTATAAATTTCGCCAACAATGATATTTTTCTTTCTTGGCAGTTTTATTTCAATAAAGATACTTTCTAATGCATTCGAAACTTTGCTTATATCTGATTTTACATCGTAACCTAGATCATTAGAAACAGACAGCCCTACTCCACCGCCCCGTTTTTCAGTTCTGTTTTGACTAATACAAAGGTGAATTCGTTCATGGAGAAAATTGAAGAGGGGGTGTCTTTAAGCCAAGTTTCGGAAAGTCAAATGACTGATTTATTGGGTCTTAAATTATTTATAAAAGCATTTAATTGATGAAAGTTCTTATTTAGACTTCTGATATTGTAGTGTAATAAAACGAGGTCGTTAATCTGACTAGAATTTATGTCTGTGGTGAATTTCTTTTCTGTTATATAATCTGATGTTATGTAGTCTGTTGGAACGTCTTCCAAATCAAAATCAAACTGTAGTTCAGGTGTTGTAAAGTTAACCTCTTCCCCTTGAAAAGAATTATCTGCAGCTTCCCTGTTGAACAAAGGGTTTGCAGCCAAGCTGTTGTCAAGGGACCGAATATCTGGCACATTCCTGTGCATAGATTGATCAGAATGAACTGCACTCATCATTGAACATTATACGTTAATATGTCCTTTACATCAAAGGAGTTAAATCCACATTCCACAAGACTGTGGTCAAACACAAGAATTATCGGACCCTGTAAATACATGTGCAAGTACAATAACAGAAACAGAGGATTTGTATCAAGGATATTTATGCCATTGCGAACAGATAGTACATTTATACATGGTAATAAGTATGCAAGGTAAACTAAGGTCAAGAGCAGAGAGTAATTGATATGTGAAATAAGTAAGCATGTGGTAACACAATAATACAATAATAAACATGTCATTGATAGATACAAAATGATCATAATACACGGATTGATTGGAATATCTAGTACGAAGAAAGAGATGGAATGTTGTTTAGAAAGAAACAACACTTTTGCAATATGAAAATTGAAAAAAAAAAAATGAGACAAAGTCGGTAGTGTCCGACTCTCCAGAACCATAGTAACAATAAACTTTACGTTATCATATAAGTGCGAAATGCAAATATGTATATATATATATATATATATATATATATATATATATATATATATATATATATATATATATATATATATATATATATATATATATATATATATATATATATATATATATCATTATAGGATATGACATAAAAAGAAAACACAGGGCATCCCGGTATCAAAGCCAAAAGCCAGTGCAGATTTATGGGGAGTGCCAGGTAACAAAGGACCCAATTTTCAAGAAGACTGAATGCGAACCGCTTGCATTAAAACCTGTCAGGCTAGATAACAAAAAGCCTAGCAAAAAAGAAAGCGCTCAACTGATGATCGACATCACGATCCCGAACCCAAACAAGCGACAAAGTTGCTATGAGACACCCACATAGAATCCGCACTAGTCCGGCTAGACACGAAAAAGCCCTGTTCAGTAAACACCCGAGATCAATTTACATTTGAATGATCAAGTTTAGATGATAGAACTATTATGTAACAACAAAAATGTATAACCAAGCATGTAAGAAAAAGATACAATGCTGATGTTGTTACTCTGGTGTCAGAATATTTAAATGTAAATAAAAACAACTCAGCATTTTACCGTGGGATTTATGTTGTGGCATTATGAACTGAATATATTGTAGAATATAAACATACAAAAACAGTGTATCGTGAAATAAGGAATTTCCCTAAAATATAAATACTTATATACCATCGACGTCAGTTCAATAGTACAGAGTACAGTGATCAGTACACGGTAAAGGCCGTTTAAGATATTACGCAGAGTGGCACCAATATCATAAAAGAAGAGTGAAAAACGGTGTGTGTGTGTGTCTGTGTGTGTGAGGGTGAGGGTGGGTGTGCGTGTGTATATATTTGTGTGTGTGTGTGTGTGTGTGTGTGTGTGTGTGGGATTCTTACATACATACATATATATATATATAGGCTTATCATGTGAAGTATATAAATCCTATCAGCCTATAGGCAATAGGCATGATAGGATAGTGTTTAATTCACAATGAAAATAAAGACTCCTTTTAATGTACAAAAACCAGAGTGAAAAAGTAGCACGTTTACAAATTCGAAATTCAAAATTGGCAAAAGTTAATATGTAATAAAGTATACATATGTGAGAATGGCAATAATGTATTCATCGAACTAAAGAAATGCTTATATCTTAAACCATTTGCTGGAATAATGATAATGATAAATATGGTAAAACTGAAATTAAATTCAGGAATTCAGAGGATAAACACACCGAATGAAAAGTATTGGAAACTAACATTTGGCCACGAATTTCGTGAGATTGACAAAAGTGAAAATACCATAGCCAGTTGTATTTCTTTTTATGTTACATTTTCCTAATGAATCAAAGCAGTAAAACTTTAATTCGCCAGGCAAACTTACATGATTATTAAATCGCATAATTACATAGCTGACAACAATGCATTCAGAGTGTATTTTAGGGAAACTAAAAAAATATATATATATGTCATCACTTTGATAAACTGATCTGTGGGATGTGCACTAAAACAAGAAAAGAGTTGAAGGAATATCATTCATCATTGGAGACTGTGAGAGAGGCACCATTCACAGGGGTTTCGAAGTTGTAGACGTTGCCACCACGGAGCCTCCACTTCCCAGCGTAGAAACGCATCCTGATACCTTGATTGTATAACGCCTGAACATTCTTCGACCACTTACGCTTTTCACTTAAATCAGCAACCGTCAGGTCGTCGACGACGAAAAACTTTTCCTTCTTCAGGGCATCGCAAGCTTTTCGCATGACTTCCACTTTGTCGCGATATGATAAGAACTTAACTAGAATGTGGCGAGGTTTCCCAGGCACCACTCTACCGTCGCGGTGTGCTTTCAACCTTCGAAGAGATCCCGAAGTGACGTTGCAGAATGTCTCCCACGATTGGGATGCACTTTTCACTCTGCTGGGGTTGATCAGGGGTACCGCCCGCTTCATCGTCGTTTGCCATCGCTACATCGTCAGGACGAGTCGTTGCTTCATCTATTCCGACGAAACGAACGTTGTTTCGTCGCGAAAAACGTTCGCTTTTATTGGCTGCTACGTCGCACAGTGGGTCAGAATCACCTCAAACTGCGCCAAAACTTATTTTTCTTTGAAGACCACATAATAAATTCATTGGCGTCGTCTGGGTTTTTGAGACTCGTTAGAATTCGATAAGAACATTTTCAAATTCGTGTGACGTCATCTAAGTACTGTTTTCTGATTGGTCAAGGAAAAATATTAATGGTAACGCATGAAAATTTTCATTTTGCTTTGATGAGTGTGACTAATATGTGGTTTCGAGACATAAGAAACACAATGAGAGTATTTTCAAATTTCTATGACGTCATTTAATCCCGTTTTTGATGTTAAGGCATATTCTCCGCAAAAACGTTCTTTTCCTGATAACTTTTATAACATGTATAAATAAGACATGAAAGGGCTCTACAGACCACTGGGGTACAATTGAGCATTTTTTAAATGATTTGACCCATTGAAATACCTTTTTCTCATTGGACGAGGCATGGAGCATTATACTTGATAGGTTATTTAATTCAGTATAAGTTAATAAGGACCAAACTACACCGTTTCGTTAGTTCCATTGAGGTCATGAAAAAATTGTTTTTATTGGACCAGTACGGCTATTTAACACTTACCTAAGCAAATAGATATTGTAGTACAATAGTTTTTTTTCCTACTTGATAATGATGGAAATTAGTAGTAATTAAAGCGGTATATTTGCAATATCATTCTCCAAAATAAGCGTAGCCTGGTGAATATCATATAGAAGGGGTTTAAACAGTAGAAAGGAATACGCTTTGATAACACATTTGGCGGATAAAAGAGGCAAACATACTGGTGAAAAAATCGGCTCTAACTCAAAAAGTGGCAGGTAGGTGGCAGCCCAATTTTGGTATCACTGTAAGTAGAAACTAAATAAAGGGCTCAGTTGTATTTTTTTAGCGCAGCAATAGGCAGCAATAGGACCATTTGAGCGTATGAAAGAAAAATTCGTAATTTTCCCTATTTCCCCCCCCTTTCTTAAAATAACCTAAGAATTAATGATGATTTGCCTTAAACTCTACAATTAGTTAAAGTAAATATTCTGAGACTGGTGAGTACAATTTGAAGTAAATCACAGAGATTCGTTCATGAAACATTATCAAATTTGTAGTTTCACATACTATCCCTTAAATTGAAAATTGGGATCCTTTAAGCGAACTGACCCACTCCAATTATTTTAAGAAAATATGCACCTACATATCTGAGGTTTGAAATCTTTGCTTGAACATTACAAAACTTAAATTTATTTGATAACCAAATGCCTTTTGGCGCAGTTTGATTGTATGTGGCCACTGCGAAGCGGCGCGGCTCTTTCACAACTTGGCAGTTTTGGCAATAAATTTAGCAAACGGGCGACGGAAATTGTGTCTAATTCAAAATCGGGCAAAAACGGGCAGCCAAATTTGGTATCTCTGTAAAGCTGAAACTATAACAAGCCATTCGTAGCACTTTCCGCGCGGCAATTCGACGCAATAATGAACTATCTCACATGAAAGAAATTATATAATTTTCTGCCATAATTTATCGGTTTCTTCTAAAATTACTTCTGAACGAGCAGGATTTTGTTTTAAATTTTATGGTGAGCTAGATATGTATTTTAAACATGAAAACTAATTTTGAAGTGGATTGAACATTTTTGTAGCTACACCCTCAAAAAAACTAAAAAGCGTCATTACACTAGATTTCTCCCAAAATAGACAATTACCGGTACTTTTGAAGAAAAATAACAACTAAAAACGTTTTCAAGAGAAAATTATATGAGATGTTCAAGAGGTTGTTTTATTACTCAGAACATGTAAAAAAAAACGATTTTGTTTATCACCAAATCCTATTTTGGCGCACCTTATACTAACGCCGGCCCACTGTGCGTCGTTTCTTACAGCGTCGTCTCTAAGCTTGGACACCTCCTCCTCTAAACTTCACTGGATTCAGACGTTTTTGATTTGCCAGTAGATCATTAACTCTCTCTCTCTCAAATTCCAAGGAAGCTCCAATAGGATTCGATGTCAGCAATCTGCTAAACAAATCTATCGACAACCTTTGGCAGCATATCCTCGAAGCGCTTGCGACTTTTGAAGAACGAATCCAAGTTGGACTTATCGCTATCGTTATCACAAACGATTCGTGTGACGGTTGCTCCATGGATGCCGTTGCTGTGTCCTTTTAGGTTTACTCCTTACATTTCTGAATTCCCCGAGGTGTGGCGGGTAGAGAGGGATTTCTGTCGATTTTCCGGGAGCTAGCGGCGAAACGATTTACCTTCTTGGAGTACTCTTCTGTTGGTTTGACGAGGTCCACCACTGCTAGGTTAGTAGATTTCCTTTTGAGGACATTTTTATGAACTGGTGAACTGATGTAGCGTACAATTCTCGAGTGTACCTTTTTAGATCGATTTCACAGCATAAACTATTCGCAGTAAAAAAATGTAAAAATTCCGGAGAGTCGGATACGTGTACGGTTGTTCTCTTAGACCGCCATTACCAGTAATCTTTATCTATATCTTTAAACTGACAACTGTGGTATAAAAATTCAATATTAGAATACGCCTTTGACTTTAACAATTCTTTCCAAATAAAGTGATACATTTGTAAGGAAGTAAAAAATGTCATTTTTTTTTTTTTTTAGTCAAATCAATCTTCAAAATTTACGCACTTTTCTTCGGCAAAATCAATATTTCTTGCCCCTGTAAACAAGACATGATGGACAT
The DNA here is from genome assembly GCA_940671915.1 of Paracentrotus lividus. NCBI lineage: Eukaryota > Metazoa > Echinodermata > Echinoidea > Camarodonta > Echinidae > Paracentrotus > Paracentrotus lividus. The sequence continues at coordinate 13,621 of CALNVZ010002237.1, read as the reverse complement.
ATATTTCAGTATCATATTTAAAATATTTTATTTTATGGGCTCCCATCCTTCTCTCTCTCCTCTTCTTTTCTTTCTGTCTTCCTTTTCTCTTCACTCAATCTTACCTTACTTTCCTATCTGCCCTTCCCCCTCTCTCTCTCCTCTCCTCTCCATTTCCCTCCCTTCCTCTCTCTTCTTCTCTCTTTTAATGTGTGTTTTTTAATAAAAAAAGCAAAGCGGGGGGGGGGGTCCGTAATCTCTTTCTCATTTTATAGGATCCTATAAAATAAGCCTTTTCGGATTGCATGGCATCCTGTCAGTGCTTCTTTGTTATGTTATACCATGTACACTCGACAAATAAAATAAAATAAAATCAAAATCAAAATTTATGTTCAAGTTATCTAATCTCTCATTTTTGAGCTCATAGATAAGGTTACCTTTTGTAATTGTAAACAAAGCACTATAATTGACTATACATTCAAACTTATGAAGCTCTGTAGTTCTCTAGTAAAGTGATATAAATTATTAAAACAACAAACAACAAGAATAAAAAGAAAACTTGAGGCTCTGATTACAATGAAACAAATGATAGAAAACTAAAGGCACTTTTTTTTTTTCGGACAAATCAATATTTCTAATATTTCAAAACGTATTGGACAGATATGTTCAAAGTTATTTAATTATCATGTCTGAGCTTATAGATATGGTTACCTCTTGTTTTTGTAAAGCATTATAATTGTCAATTCATTCAAAGTTATGAAGTTATGATGCTCGAGCTTATCGACGAGACTACTCCTATTTACAATTTTGGCATTAAAAGAACCTAATGTTCACTATCTTCATGTTTGTTTACTTTTTAGTTTCTAGTAAAGTGATATAAATTATTAAATTAAAAAAAGAAAGAAAAAAACAAAACACAACTTGAGGCTCTGATTACAATGAAACAAATGATAACAAACTAAAGACACCCTTTTTCGGACTAAATCAATATTTCTTTGCCTTTTCAACAAAACGTATTGGACAGATATGTTCAAAGTAATTTAATTCTCATGTCTGAGACTTTAAATAAGGCCATTTTTTCCTTGTAAATGAAATAAATGATTGACAGATACGTTCAACGTGATGCAATTCTCATTTCTAAGCCCCCCTCCTACTTTCGTCAGGAAACGTGTACAAAAACGGACAAATGACCATACATTTGTGATTTTTAGCCTGTTCAGCCCCCCACCCGCCCCCTTGCGGCTCAGCCCCTCCACTTTCGAAAAATTCTCCGTGCCCCCTGATTGGTTATATATTAGCTTGGTGTTGATGCAGCGGAAAGCTGCTTAATACGGCTCGAGTTCCTACGGGAGTTACTTGAATTTTAACAGAAACAGACCTTCAGGGGCAATTGTAACAGCTTGTTACAATTGCCCCTGACTGAGGCGACCATATTTGGAGAGCTTTTTTTTTCTATCTTAGCTTAGGTATTCATCGTTGAAACGTTAGCAAAATCTGGCCTAAGAAAATAATTTCTAAATATATAAAAATGACAGCCGTAGCTCATCTACATATTTGTCCAGAAGAAAAACAAAGGGTAAATGTGAAATATTACTTTACTGCTCAAAAAACGGTTTTTCTGCTGTAGAAAGTTCCACGAACCGCTAAATCTGTTAACACTCATACAGCATGTGGAGCGATGAAATGCGCATTCCCTCTACAAATTTTAAGTTTATAGCGTGTTTCTGCTTGGAATGGGAGCCCCTGTTACAATTGCCCCGTGTTACATTTGTCCCCGGTCTCCCCTACATAACAGAACTACTCAAACTTAAAATCCAATCACATGGTCGAAGCCTGCGAAGTTCCACTGATGAATTGTTGTTACAGATCCCCTTTCGCAAAACAAAAATCACACTTGGTGATCGCGCATTTGTACTTGCTGCCCCTAAACTATGGAATAGCTTGCCTCTTGATATAAGAAGCTCCCATCATTCACCATCTTCAAATCTAAATTGAAAACGTATCTATTCAGTTAAGGAAATTGCTTATGTATATGTAGAATTAAGTTAAAAAGAGCTCTGAGCCAGCGCAGCTGAATATATCCATATGAAAGCTGCGCTATACAAATTTATGTTATGTTATGTTATGTAACTAATGTTTTATATATATATATATATTTATAATAATAAACATTGTTTTAACCCCTTAACCTTTCTATTTCTCTCTCTTTTTCTCATTCTCAATCTTTATCTCTCGTATTTCTCCTCTCGAGCTAGCTTTATTTGTTTATTTGTTTATTTGTTTATTTGACGCGCACGCCAAAAGTTAAGATCGGGAATTCGTTTTATATGTAAAAAAATATGGTAATGTTGAAATAAAGTGAATTATTTTCGATTTTTTCCACGTAACTAGGTTATTTTTTTAATGGATATTGAAAATAAATATATCTTTGTCCTATTCCTCAAGAATTTAGCCCCAAAAAGCTGGTGAAAAGCCAAAAAAGTTGGTCAATATATTAGAGAATTATCTCGGCTTCTGTAGAAGCCCGTCGCATCCAAAGGGTTAAGGTCATTTTGTGCTCTTTCTCCTTTTCCTTTTTTTTTTCTGGGGGGGGGGGGGGCCTCCTTGCCGCACCTAAACCCACGCCCACCCACCCCCGATCTAAATTCGCAGCATAATATTATAATTAGGTGCAATGCGCGTGCACCGCTGGATTTGAAGTATACCCGCCATTTTTGGGCCAAATCCCTCCGCGGTAAAACGTTCTTGGCTATTTCATGCGCGTATTCGGGGGGGGGGGGGGCTTATGGGCCCGCCCCTCCCCCTCCCCTCCCCCCCCCCCGGGTAGGCGCGCAGGGGGCGCGAAAGAGGAGAGAAAAGGAAAAGGAGGGGGAAAATGAAAAAAAAGGAAGAAGAAAAAAAGGGAGGAGGGGAAAAGAGAAGAGGAAGGGGAAAGGGCGCTAATTTGATCTTAAATTTAGGAGACGCTAAATCGATCATAACTCAAAGGGTCCGACTCGACCTTAAACTAAGGGCGCCAAATGAGCTTAAACATAAGGTCCAATTGGCTCTGAAAAATAAGAGGGGTCCGCCAGATCGACGTTAAATTTAGGGCGCTAACGTCCTAAATTTAAAGGGAAAATAGAACTTAAACTTAAGAGGGGCGCCAAATCGACCTTTACCCTAACAAGGCCGGGGGGGGGGGGGCTGGAAGAAATCGGATCGCAATATCGGGAATTTTTTTCAAGTAACATTAAGAAGCATATAAGAATATTTATACAAAAATAGCATTTAGGAGCTACATTAGAAGATGAGCAAAAAAGGATTTCATCATAAATTAGCATAATTGCGATATGATATATACCGAAACGCTTTTCTGAACAAAATTAATGACTACGTACGGAGATACGGAACAGGGCGTCGGGCAATTTCAGCGCGACGCGCTGTAAACGGTCGAGATCGAAAGGGCCTGGAGGCCCCTCGGCTCTAAGAACTAAAAAATACCCGGCTAGTTAGGTAAGCGTAGGGCGGCCAAATGATCTCAATATGTAGAGAGCGCCAAACGAATCAAAAAACTTAGGGGACGCCGATTTGATCTAAGACTAGGGGCGTTGAATTTACCTGAAGTTAAGGGCGGTTGCCACATGGATTTAAACTAGGGACGCCAAGCAGCTCCAAATTATCTTATCAGGCTTCCCAACTTTATCCTAAACTTAGGATGTATACATGTCGACATCCTGCTCGTCAGGATTTGTTTTAATGGGCTCCATTTATATGTCGGGACCATGATGTCATGCCCCCCCCCCCGTCCCCTGGATATGACCTGCTTGAATAATTAAATTCAAAAGACACATCCGGTTCAACACACTTGGGTTGATAATAGGCACTTAATTGCCGGATGTCCCATTTCTTTTGGTTATATAAAGATGGAAACCGTCTCGTATTAATACTGTGAGATTCAATGGTATAATCATTAGTCAATTAGTCAACATGCAAACGACACCAGCATCTCCGACACCCAACGCACAGCTTTCATCTGAGTAGTGAAACCGTGTCAGAGAAACTCCTGGCCCCCCACGGACGAAATCGCCTGCAACATCAACCAGATACCAGTACGAACCCAAACAAAATGAATGAATAAGAAATTGTAAAAGAAACATAGACGTAATAGGCCTAATATAAACAGGGAAGCCAAAAATACTGAATGATTAGAATAAAAGTTTCTACAAGTTAGGTCATATTTTATTTATATTTTTACTAACTTATATGGTTGTATCTTCGCGGAGACGGGACTACTTTGAAATGTTGAAGGCGGTTTTGAAATATGTCGCGGAGACGTCTCCGCAACAGAAAAGGGTGTCTCCAGCGAAGGGGAAAAATATCGGAGACGTCTCTAATACTTTTTTCCGTCGTGCAGACGTTTTTCGCGTCACGGAGACGTCTCGGAGACATCTCTGCGACGACCCCGCGACAAATTCCAAAACCGTCTCAAAGTAGTCCCAAATCCGTCTCTGTGAAGAGAGATATCGCCATGAATACCGCATCGTTTATTAATTACAGAAAGGTGGAACAAAACTTGAGGGGCTAAACATTATTTTAATACGATCCTCTCGTATAGTCACAGACCTCTGCTTAGCTGTAACATAAATAAAAAGATAGGATCAATCTTACGATTGATATCAATCGTAAGTCTTAGCTGTATTAAAGATACCAATCGTAAGCTCGATAGTATGCCCCTCTATGTTACAGGGCACCGGACTGTGGGTAGATTCTTGTTTTCAATATAGGGCCTGTCCTTATATGATTAAGCAGAGCATTATAGAGTACATAAAATGAATTAACACAGCGTGTCAATTTATATAAAGCGAGATTAAAGTCTTTGATGTAGCCCTGGCTATTGTCCTATAGCCTGGCACGATCCGCCGTCACAAACACACACATAGAACCATTGATCTGTATTCAGTGCAAACACCCAAACAATTAATTCGGGCGCAGTGTTCTGCCATTCAATGGCCGTAGATGGCCGCGGATGGAGCTATACATGGTTCCCTTTTATATCATGGAACAAACAAAACGACGGAAGTCTGTTGAAATTGGCCCGCGCTCTTTTTCAAACAGAAAATCAAAAGTGCCGCGATAAGGGAACGCCGCACGAGGCGCCGCGCCACGGCGTTCACGCGCCACGCCGAGGTGTTTTACTTTTGGGAACGTAATTAATAATACCTTAATTTGCATACAGTTTTATGCAAACACACGCCAGCCAATCGCGATCGCGCTGTACATGTGAGTCCGTTTAGCGTACAAGCGTGTGTGTGTGTGTGTGTGTGTGTGTGTGTATAGAGCACTGTATCAGTGTTCGGATCTTGAGCTGTATATGCATCGCTACCTTTTCGCTTGCACAGGCGGGGACAAGCTGTTTTCTCATTTGCATCCGAGCACGCGAGCAGTCTAACCAATGCCAATAACAAATGGCTTTACCCTAGGAGCCAAGGGCCTTTAATCAGAATTTTTGCTGGGGAAGGTTTGAAGGTCCTATCTAGAGTAAAATTTTGCGGTGATTCCAAAAATGTCACTCTTATCGACCGCAGGGGCGACACTTTGGCCATTTTGGCCAATTTTTGACCAAAAATTACCATTTTGGTCACTTGTGGTCAAGAGGATTTTATTTTCATAATTTTTGCCGATAAATGGAATTTTAAAGACCAATCTGATGTAAAAATGTGCGCTGATTCTAGAAAAACTGGTTTTATTGATTCTGTGTGTCATTAAAGGGGTCATTTTGGTCAATTTCGGCCAAAAAATGGAATTTTAATCATTTTTGGGCCAAAATCAGACCAAAATGACCATCAGAGTTATACAAACGATAGTTTTCTCACCTCAAAACCATTTTAAAAAACTTCCTTGGGTCTCAAACAATAATTTCATACCATTTTCCTTATAAATTTGTACAGCCATGGTCATTTGGACCAGTTTGACCGAAAGTGACCATTTTGCACTTTTGCGGGATTTTGCTATACACCTATGTATTATAGTGTACAGACTACATATGCACACATGTACTGTATAGATTATCCTCTTGTTCAAACTCATTTCATGAAAGAGTCCAGTTGACTTGTGGTGGAGAAGTTGGAAAGATTTATCCCTTGTATAATTTGATGCAGATTTCAGAAATACAGGTCTTATTTAACTTACCAATAGGTTCTGGTCAGTTATTGGTCACTTAATGGCCGAAGGTTGACCATTAGCCCAAATAAAACAAAATACTATTTACAATTTATACAGCGCCTAAAACTTAGTTAGACTGTGTCTGTAAGCACTTTACAGACAATGTTATGAACCAGTTCATCACATTCCGATGTACCTGCACACAATGTGTGCACATTCTCCTCTCCCTACTTAGCATTCTTGACATGCACTATTAAAAAAAAAAAATGTGTTTGATATTAATGTTTGCATGCACATATATGACAAGTCTGACAATCTGCCATATTTTTAAATCGTGTTTTTATAATGTCCACTTTGGCGATTCTTACCATTTCGACCCGCACTGACCATTCCTATATCCGAATGGTCAGTGTGGGTCAAA
>CALNVZ010002230.1:0-10075 GCA_940671915.1 Paracentrotus lividus | reverse complement strand
CCCCCCCCCCCTGGTTACGGGCCTGATTGGAACATTATGAACGGGGTTATTTGGAACATGTACTAAGTACATAGGTTTCAGCTGAATAAAAAAAAATTAAAATCATATAATTCAATGAAGTGTTCCAAAATATTCCTATACATGCATATTACTGCAGATTGAACAATTTTATTTTGGTTTCAGCAAACTATATTGCAGAAATGACTTCAGAATATCTGTATGTGAGTGGATGCTATCAAGTGTAATAAAACATGGGAGTAAAAACAAAATTTGAACACCTGATCTCTAATATTTCAATTGGAATCAATAAAGCAAGGTAGCTGAAGCCATACAATAACATTGTAGGTGGTTTATATATAATTCTAAAGATACCATGCACAATGTTTCAACTTACCCCATACCCTGTTCAAACTAACCCCGTGTGTGGGGTTAGTTGGAACACTTGACATGGTCTCGCCGAAGATGGATTTTTTTCCGGAACCATCACTAAGTTTAAGAATATTATGGGGTACATTTGTAGCATACAGATATACACTCCAGCTGATTGTTTATTGTTCCTTGAAATAAACCCGCTTTTGTTTTACGGCCATTTTTGTGAAAAACGTTCCGTATAACCCCGCTCTCCCCTATACGCGATTGACATTCAAACAACGCACGCAAACAACGGAATAAGAACCCCCAAAAGGTTTTACAATAGTATTGTTTCTAACTAATTTAGCACCAGGATCGGTAAACACTTTTATTATAAGAGCGGACTTTTTCTTACATTAGAAAAAGCATGACGTTTTTATTTATTTGACGAAAGTATAAAACATACCTTTTGCTAGATAGTGGTATATATGTGATTCATCACGTCGAAATGAGAGACAAGTCGGAATAAAAAATAAAAAAAAACAAACTTGAGGCTCTGATTACAATGAAACAAATGATAAACACACTAAAGGCACCCTTTTCGGACAAAATCAATATTTCTTTGCCTTTCTAACCATGCTAACAAAACGTATTGGATAGATACGTTATAAGTTATTTTAATTCTCATGTCTGAGCTTATAGATATAGTCACCTTTTGTCATTATAAGCATTATAATTGACAATACATTCAAAGTTATGAAGTTCACATGCTTGAGCTTATCGACGAGGCTACTCTGCTGTATTTACAATTTTGGCATTAAATAACCTATTACACAATGTTCACTTTCTTCAACCTTTTCTTTTCTAGTGAAATGATATAAATTATGGGGGGGGGGGCGTGGGGAAACAGGCAAAAATTATGAAGGCCTCTGTATTACAATAAAACAAAATTTGATAACCAAACTAAAGACACCTATTTTCGGACAAAATCAATATTTCTTTGCCTTTTCAACAAAACGTATTGGACAGATATATTCAAAGGAATTTAATTCTCATGTCTGAGCTTATAAATAAGGCTATTTCTTTCCTTGTAAATGAAATTAAAAATCGATTGACAGATACATTTAACGTTGTGCAATTCTCATTTCTACCCCCTCCCTTTCGTCAGCAAACGTGTGCAAAAACGGAAAAATAACCATACATTTGTGATTTTAAGCCTGTTCAGCCCCCCCCCCCCCTACTTGCCGCTCAACGCCTCCACTTTCAAAAACGCTCCCTGGCCCCAGATTGGTTATATATTAGCTTGGTGTTGATGCAGCGGAAAGCTGCTTAATACCGATTTCCTACGGGAGTTACTTCAACAAAAACAGAAACAGAACAGTCCTTTAGGGGCAATTGTAACAGCTTGTTACAATTGTCCCTGACAGAGGCAACCATATTTGGAGAGATTTTTTTCTATCTTAGCTTAGGTATTCATCGTTGAAACGTTAGCAAAATATGGCCTAAGAACAAAATTTCTAAATATATAAAAATGACAGCCGTAGCTCATCCATATATTTGTCCAGAAGAAAAACAATGGGTAATGTGAAATATTACTTTCCTGCTCAAAAGACGATTTTTCGTCTGTAGAAAGTTCCACAAACCGTTAAATCTGCTAACACTTAAACAGCATGTTTAGCGATGAAATGCGCTTGCTCTGTACAAATTTTAAGTTTGTAGCGTGGTTCTGATAGGAATGGGAGCCTCTGTTACAATTGCCCCGTGTTACAATTGTCCCCGGTCTCCCCTACACAGTAATTGGGAGTTACATGAAATATTTTTGGTATCAATAAAGCACCTGTTATACTACAATGCCAACAATAAACGCTGAACATTGTTATGCAAAATACTCCACTGAAAATCTTTGAAAGGCAAGACATAACGCCACTTATAAGGCAAACAATTATAGCCATTCATGATTCATTAGTTCTCCAATCGTATTAAACCTTTGTGGTTAACGCATTTCAACATGTTTTGTTTCACGTGGCGTTCTGAAATCATCCAAATTATATTTATTTTTGAGGACAGAACTCCCATGAAGCTGATAGAAGATGAGGCTCTTTTACAAATTCACAATAGCGATGTGTGTGTTTAACTTCCTTGCTTAATTCTGTCTCTCAAAACTTGCTAGCAAGTGCTTGCTGTCCTGTAGGCTCTACCATTTGGCATATTGAAGGGATGTGCCGCTTCCTAATCATATTTTTGATGCCAGGTAAGCTCAAGCATGGCGGTTCATCGACAGTTTTCTGTCCAACTTGCCCTGAACATATGCGTTCACCTCTACGTACTTCCAATATAAGTTTCAGCCTGGACTCCACCTGTAAACGGCTCCCAAAAGAACTTGGTTCCTTTGGAAAGTACCACTCAAACACAAACTACTAGCTACTTAGTAGCAAGACATCTGGCAGACTTGTTTCACCTGTGCTATACAACTATCAATGCATATGCGCCCATAGGTTTAATAAACCTCCTCTTAATCCACGGGCTAGCTTCCACTCGGCTTAGCAACCAGCACTCCACTACCATTTGCACTGGGTTCTCCAAACCAATGCTAGCTCTGTTCACGCATGAGGTTCTGCAAAGAAAAGAAACAAAAGGAGACACCTGGGCGCAATTTCTACGTCGAAAAGACTATCATTGTAATTGTCTTTGCATTGCTTTAAAAATGATTGTCAACAACTCCAGCCCAATGCCATAATTGACTCATTATTAAAATATGGCACTCACAAAGTAAGGACCCCAATACATAAGGTCACGGTTTACAAGCCTCCTGCAAATATACGCCATTTTCCTTTTCTTATTAATTCATTTATCCATCATTTTATGTTAAATCACTCAACATACAAACTATCCCATCCTGGGGCGGGCGTTTCACGAAACCCATGGATAAGTTAGTCATTATCCTTTATCCACCAACCACGTAGTTTTAGCTCCAATCGTACTAAGTCGGTTACACCAAAGCTCTTCAAGCTAGACAATTTTGTAATAATCGATATTAAATCGGAAGAGATTTCATCGAGCAATAGCCTTAATCACGCGTTTCGTTGATATTTAGACCGATTGTGGTTTAGCAAAATTTTCAATATTATAGAAATGAAGTGCATTAAAATCGTGCATATTATACTTAGTATGAAAGCTCCATAAAATTATGCTATAATTTATATAATATAGAATTTAAACCGCACAAGTTTCTTACTGCCATATATTTACAAGGTTGTCAATCATGAAAGATTAATAAGACCACGTCAGAACATGAGATGGGACCCCCCGAGTCCTGCTAATTCATAGTATTCGTAAATCAGAACCTATTAAAAAAAGTACGCTAGCTGAAAATTGGAGCTAGATGAGTTTCCAAATTTTCTGTTTGCTCACCCCAAAAGAAATTAATAGCTGTATTGTAATTTAAAAGAAATCTATTCAAAATTATTAATTTGCGGACTAAAGATCCGATTTTAACTACCAACGTAAGTCTCTGCGGTCTCTTTATTGCTTATATGGTAAGCTGGTAATAATGCTTTTGCTAATTTATTCCAATATATTTCTTGATTGCGACCTATATTTACGAGATATTATTTCTTTACTTGGATATTAAAAACTCACTTAATTGTTAACAACCAATTTATTTTCTAGGATATATAGACCCAAACATCCTGAGGTTGCCACATTTTGCTATAACAAAAATGAGGAAAATCGAGATTTCGGGGCAAATGCCAATTCGCCCCAAACCCGATCGCTGCCCATAAATTGCGTTTGATTGACGTTATCACGCGCTCCCCAGAAAGATATGACAAGGTCCGGAGCTTGTCTACATTAATAGTAATAGTTCAGCTTGGTTTGTCCACGGATCTTGTCCCAAGAGAGGTGCGCTTCGTGGAACCCGCTGGTGGACAAGTGGTTCACTATCTCCGATTTTGTAGTCAAAAGTTTGAGGACTTGTATGACGTTTCGTAAAACGGCCCCCCAAATCCCTTTAAAAGAAAGTCTTTTAATGCCATTAATTGCCAAAATTAAATCCCTTTTTCTTCCAAAGTGCAACCATAGGCAAACAAGATTGATAAGACGTTTTTTTATATGGGCTAGATAGCAAAATTAGTCCGAAATATATTCATTATGAGATAAAACCGTAGCGTAATGCTATGAAGGTTGAACACACATTAAGGCAAATTTGTCATGACAAAAAGACACAAAACTCACCAATTAAAGTTGTGCTCGCTCGTCCATGAACACCGGACGAATTATGCTCATGTTCTCACAAAATGTGCTCTATCATGTTGATTGATAAATCTTGATGGCAATTCTTTTAAAATAAAATTGTTGGATTTTTTACCATTTTTAAAGGTCTAAACATTATTCTTAAAATTGTGCTCCTCCACTCATCATGAAAAAATAGCTGCAAGTATCGAGATTAGTGTTGGATGGTCAAAATTGGATGTTGTAATTAAAAACTACCGCAAAAACAATTCAACACAAGTAACTGACGCCCGAAAGTAAACAAGAAAAATTTTGGGAACAATTGTTCATTTTTAACAGACTAAAAAATGACCTTGTGACTTTTGAAAATGTCCATTTTGCTTTAAACTAATTCACTCATGCATGTCCTAGGGAGTTGATGTCATTTTCACAGAAGGTACTCAAATAAGTCGTAAAAAAAACCCCCCCCAAAATATTGCTCAAAAAAAATTTCCCGTTCACAGAAGTTACATCATTTTTGATTATCAGGCGGGACTTACTGTTTTTTGTTGTGTATATTATTGTTTCCGGGTTGTTCATTTCAATTTGATATTAGATTATGAATATTAAGCTAAGCTGTTTGATCTGTTTTTTCATATTAATTTTAACAAAAAAAAATAAGGAGAAAAAATTATGAACAATAATGACTGAATTATTTCTGTGTTTAATGTTAAAATTGAAATCAATTTGACGTTTTCTGATGCCTGTTTTAGATTTTTCAATTTGCAATTGAAACAAGTTATTATTGTTTTCTCATGTCGGTTTGATTAATTATGTTATTAGCTTATGATCAATATAACATCAAAAATCAATCTGAAATCCATTGCTTTTCTATGCCTGTTTTAGATGTTAGTGCCCCCCTCCCCCGCATGCCCAACACACACACACATAACACTGGGACAATGGAGGTTTTTATTCTCATGACCGGAATGCTTCGGTCATTTAATTTGAAAAGGGGAGAAAAAAAAATAGATGACCAATTCTTTTTTGTCACCGCTTTGGGTTTTTTCTGAAGGGCTTTTTCATTACAGGAAATTGGGGACAGTAGGGGAACTGTGGCAATTTGGCTAACAGTTTTTTTCCAAATTTGACTTATCAGCTTTATGAACTAAATACTGCTTAAAACTAAATAAAATGAAATATGCATATCTTGAGCTTGACATATGAATAGCGTTTGGGTAAGTTAAAAAACAAGTTCATTTTGAAGCCAACCATTTCAAAACAAGAGGTTCGAGTGTTACAAATTCGAGCCCGTGACGAGAGGGGGGCAATTGTAACAGACGTGCGGGGCAATTGTGTAAACACAGAACTTCGTGTAACCATTTTGTTTATCTTTTAATCAAAAGCTATGCAGCCATGACAAAAATAAACATCATTAACCACATAAACTATGTATAATGAAACATGACAATGCATTGGACCATTATATTACATTTTGACTGTTATATGCATTGGAAATGGGAACAAAAGTTATGATAGTTTTTTATTTTTTTTTTTTTTTTTTTTTCTTTTTTTTTTAGGTTGTTTGTGGCTTCACCCTTTAACTGCTTAGAATGTATAAACCTTTCATTATCATATTTTGGTTCCCTTTATTTCTACTTTATGTGTACCTTCACAATATATCTTTTTAACTGACACTGATGGATAACACTTTTTATTATGCTTACGCCTTTTGACTTATAACGCATCTCTTGCAAAAAAATAAAGTGAGACATTTCTGAAGAAGAAGTTAAAATTACACTTTTTTTCTTTCTTTCTTTTTTTTTTGTAAAATCCAATCTTCCAAAATTTACGCCATCTTTTCTTTTTTTTTTCTTATCCTGGCAAAATCCAATATTGTCCTTTGCCCTTTTACAAAACTCTATTCGGAGCACATATTTCAGGGTTATTCATATTGAAAAATATAATTTTCTATTTTATGGAGGCTGCCATCCCCCCTCTCTTCTCTCCTCTGTCCTTTCTTTCTTTACTATCTTTCCTTTTTTCGTTCATTCCACTCCCTCTTTACTTTTTTAACTTTCCTATCTGCCCTCTTCCCCCCCTCCCCCCTCTCTCTCTCTCTCTCTCTCTCTCCTCTCCGCCTCTCCCTTTCTCTCCCTGTCCCTTTATCTCTTCTCTCTTTTAATATGGCGTTTTCAAAAGAAAAAAACCAAGTCGTCGGGGGAGGGGGTGCCCTATTCCTTCCCAATTTGATATGACATAGTAATAGCCTTTTGGTTTCTTATGGGCTATCCGTCCCAATGTTTCTTTTATGTGTTATACCATTGGAACACCTCGTACGAATAAAATGAAATAAAAAATTCATTATGTTCCACAGTTATTATTCCTCATGTTGAGCTCCATATAGAATAAGGATTACCTTTGAGCCTGATAAAAAAGAAACTCATAAATTGATTTATACATTCAAAGTTATGAAGTTCGAAGTATCTCTAGTAAGTGATATTAAATTATTAAAAAAAACAAGAATAAACAAACTTGAGCTCTGAGTTTACAGTAAACAAATTGATAACCAAACTAAACACTATTTTTCGGAAATATCAATATTCTCTTGCGCATTTTCAACGAACCGTATTGAGACAGATATATTCAAAGGTTTCAGAATTCATGTTCTGAGATTATTAGTATGGTTACCTTTTGTTTTTGTAAAGACATAATAATCGAGCCAATACATTCCAAATGGTATAAAGTTTCTGATACTTGAGCTTAATCAACAGGCTTTTTCTTTGCTATTTTTCTTTATATCCAAGTCTACTCTATTTACAATCTTGGCCATTAAAAAAGAAACGTAATGGTCACCTCCTCATATTTTTACTTTATTCTTATCCAGTTTAAGTAATATTAAATTTATATTGTTAAAAAAAACAACAACAACAACAAGCAAATAAAACTTTGAGGCTCTGATCTCACTTTGCGGGGACGTCTCCGCAGCGATTGTTAATTTTGTTATTTTCGATCGCACTCGGACAGAATTGATTAAAAACGTCTCCAATATCGCGAGACGTCTCCAAAGACGTCCGCCAACCCATTAATATTGACCAAAAAAAAAAATCCGCCTCCGAGGATTTTAGGAGACTGTGGTCTCCGAGAGGCTTATCTCGGATTACGACACAATAGATATTATCCGTTTGTTTTCTACAAAAACGTATAATCCGTTTATGTAGTCACATCACGTTAACGAATACTCGCTCCGAGGGAGACGAAAAGAAATTTCAATTTCTGTCCGTGGAGGGACAAGCAATGATAGATAAATCTGTATGTTCTCACCCGCGCGAAATAGATGGGGTGTCTGATATTACTGTAGATTTGTCAGACCAAAATTATTAAAAAGAAAACAAAAATGTGAGGGATTAGCCCCTATCACAACACCCTAAATTTCAAATTATTTTTCATGTCGTATTATAAGCATGAGTTTAATCTGCCATGCTAACTGATAGTTTCTTTTTTTAAAATATAAATTGTTTTTGGACTCTACAGAATTGGTTGTTAGAAAGTGAACACTATTCATAATCAAGTAATTAATTTTTTATGCTTCTTTGGATGTAACAGTTAGCATAGTTTGTCCAAACCCAAAAGTTATAATTGGATGAGAAAAATACATGTTCAAAGTACTGTATGTCAATGCACTTTTAAGAAAATAAATAAGATCTTATATTGGAGCTACATATGGCATATATCAAGGACACTTAGTGTCTTGATCGTTGTGTTTCTGTGTTGTGTTGTTCGCTGGTTTCCAGGAGTTCCCTACTTTACAAATACTCATACTTCCTTATCAGCGAGACGTTTTCTCACAAAGAGATTGTCGTACAGAAGCAAAGAAATGCTCTGTCCTGCTCGAACAGGGCATTTAAATCAGTACGTTAATATAGTAGACGTTGTCGTCCCCGAGATACTCAACGTGATCAATTGTTACTCCTGAACTTTCGGAGGACGGATTTTTTTTATTTTTTTTTTTTTTCTTTTTTTTTTTTTTTGGTATAAATCTGAGTCGCGCGGAAGTACGGTCTTGGGGGGGAAGTGAGGTGGGCGAGGGGGGATGGGGCGGACCGCATTCAACGGCGCTGTCCGGGCTATCCATAGACAAAATAAGCCAGACTCACGGAATTTATCCTACTGGGGTTTCTTGTGGCAACCAAGTAATCATCGGCCACACCAAAGAATACCATAGTTTAACGGAAGGTAGGGGGAAAACGAGGGCGGATGGAAAGTATACCTATACAGCTAAAATTACCATAGCGAAGATTTCCTATGGTTCGTTTTTTTTCTTCGGGCCCAAAATTATACCACGATTCATCCACAATAATTACTCCAGCATAAATTACAACCTAGCCTCCATGGGCGAGTTACCGATACAGCTTAAAAAAATCCAATAGGGTATTCTAGCCGTATGGTTTATTTGATGTTTTTCCTGATGTGTCACCTATCAATAGTTTATAACCACCACCCAAAATAACCATGTCTTAGTACAGCCGCCAGGTATCTCAAGCAACATAAAAAACATTCCGGCGACAATTGTAATGTTTTATTTTGTAATGTGAGGGGTACCAGGATATACCCATACCAGCCCAACAAATACCATCCACGAGGAGATTTACCTATGGTTTTTTCGCGTGGGATGAGCACAGGGCTTACATAGTCCACCCACAGACGAAAACGAATACCATAGAGTGCGTACAAAGATAGTAAACAAAACAATTAACAGCAAAAACAGGGGCGGAAAAAATACATAGTGAAATGACCTATTAATTTGTCCATAAGTTATTTTGGTAGTTTTCTGTTATCGAGCCCCGCCCCCCTCCTCTATCCCCTCCACTCCTCCTGCCCACTTGCACCGACCCGCTCAGCCCCTCCACTTCCAAAAAAACGACTTACACTGCGGCCATCTACACTGAGTTATGGTTAATTTAAATAGCTTGGTGTTGATTCAAGTGCGGGGAAATCTGCCTTACCGAAGTTCCACGGGAGTTACAATTAACAGAAAACAGGGGCAATTTGTAACAGAGCTACCTCCATACAGCCAAAGTACTTCAATATCAGAGATTGCCCCCGGAACAGATGGTTTCCCCTATGGTTACTCATATGGTTTGGACGATCAAATCCATATATTTATCACTACATCTCTAAGCTTTCGGTCAGAGGTATTCGTAGTACCATCTAGCCCAAAGTTGAATGAACCAAACTTTTAGAGGAGCTATACACATTATTATGGTTGGTGTTTTGGCACAAAGAATACCATACAGAAACGCTACCAAAGATACATACATCATGTCCCATAAAAAAAAATTATAAACCAAAAAGATCAGAGCATTCTCCCTATGTACTTTCTTTATCTCCACATATTTGTCGGCCCAAGCCAAAAGTAACCACATAACCAAACGAAATGGGTTAATGTGAAATATTACCTTTTATGCTGCAAAAAACGGTTTTTTGCCGAGCTATCCCACATTACGGAAGCTCA
>CALNVZ010002227.1:24211-43801 GCA_940671915.1 Paracentrotus lividus | reverse complement strand
TGGAAGAAATATTTTTTACCCCTAAACCCTCGCGTTTTGAGCTTTAAAATCTCCCATTTTAGTCATTTTTGGGTCGTTTTTCTGTGTGAAATGATATTTTGGTCAAACAGCAGTCACTAAAAGCTTTTTCTGTAAAATTCAGCAGCGCATCGATTTCCTAGTTACGCTGAGTGAAGTAAATATATTAATTTCTCTTCCAATGATTTTAACTTCTTTGTTGATTGGTCAATATTTTCCCCCGTTTTTGATATCATAAAAAAAAATATCATGATAAAATACTTCGATCCTGACTGCACAGCTTGCACTCTCCTTTTACACGGTCTTTATTCAGGGCATTGTTATCGCGATAATCGACGGTCAGACGTAGAGAGAGTCTATACCCAGTACACCACATTTCCCGTAAGATTCTTTCTGGTCGTTAGTGCACTGTAGTGGAACTGTGCGTGTTTGGTATAAAATACACTGTCTTTTTGATTGTTCACGTTTTCATATGTTGGGACATTACCACACGAATCCTGTGGTAAATTGGGACATTTACCACATGAATTACCACACCGAATCCTGTGGTAAAATTGGGACATTAACCACATGAATTATCACACGAATCCTGTGGTAAAATTGGGACTTACCACCAAATTCGTGTGGTAAAAAAAATATATCCACACACCCATTACCTCAACAAAGTTACCAGAGGATTACCACATACCTTTACCACAGGATTACACACGCCGTTACCACAGGATTACCACACGCCGTTACCACAGGATTACCAGATCACGCCGTGCCACAGGATACCACACGCCGTTACCACAGGATTACCACACGCCGTTACCACAGGAATACCGCACACACTAAAGAATACCACACGCTGATTATATACCAACATTTGCGAAAATATGTTTTTTCACAGTTAGTTATTTCTATATTTCTTGATAATAATGCATATTTTCATAATTATCGCTCTTGATGTTACTCTGTGTTTAGGAAATACATTTCCCTAAAAGAAAATACATCAATACCCAGAAGGAAAAACAGTTGAGACCAGTAAGAAATTCCAACTGTTCCAGTTGAGTTATACTGTACCAGTTAATCTAACTGGATCCAGTTGATTGTAACTGGTCTCTTAGCCCCATATTGAGTGCAATTTTGCAGAAATTAACACCACACCAGTTCTAAATTCCAGTTCACCAGTTGGTAATGGTGTGTGAGTTTTTTATTTCCATAAGAGTTAGTAAGACCAGTTGGATTTTTTTTTTTTTTTTTTTTTTTTTTTTTAAATAATGATTTATTTAGTTCAATTTATTAGACTAACGTCAGATCCATTTTTCATTTTTCATTTTTCATTTTTTTTTTTTTTTTTTTTTTTTTTTTTTTAATTATGATTTTATTAGTTCAATTTATGTAGACGAACGTCAGATCCATTTTTCATTTTCATTTTTTTTTTTAAATTTGTTATTAATCTTCTTCTTTTCTTTTTTTTTTTGGTTGGGGGAGGGGTGTTGAATGTATGCCACTTGTTTAATTAGATAAAGGCAACAGGGCATAGACTAGATATAGGCCCTATCCCATCATAATGTTTCAGCCAATCAGCAGAGAGTATTTTTGAAATACCAGCATTACATCATCATTAGCACTCAGCTCAGTTTGGCGCATTTTTTCTCTGTCTCACAAGCGGTTGATGTTAAGATGTTACCCAGTTTACAGCTAATTTCCTGCAAATATCCTGTTGATTGATGGAAGATGTAATGATCTTGGATAAGTTATCAAGGTAAGAAATCATAAATTGAATAGTAACTTAGTACCCATGTTAAGTAAAAACAAATGATCCATCTATCGCTGAATCTCACAGTGGTATTGCATGGCCCACATATAGTTTTTATGTGGGTGTTTCTCAACATGTTGCAGCATGCAGCATCGATGATCGATTCCGTTGCCGTTGGCCAATATATGACTTATTAATATGGTTTTGCTGTAGTTTGTGCATGAATTAATTAGTGTGTGTCTCTGAATATATTATGATTTTTACAAAGTGTTACTTTGAAAAGTTCAAATAAATGGGGTCTAAAAATATATTGCAATTTGTGAAAATTAATCAGTTTTTTCTTACTGAATTGATTTTTTTGTAGAACATTTCTCTGTTTCTCCTCTCTCAGTTGATGAGTTGAGCTAAGAAGAGGGCCAAGTCAACCATGATATCAGAAAAATCAGGATAGATTTACTTATAATTTAACGAAAGAAATGTTCAGTGCGGATCAGCATGATCAGGATGGGGGGGGCGGGGGGGGGGGGCACCGCAAAATGTTCAAAATTTTAACAAATATCTAGTAGCGGTCAATGAGTGGTTTATCAATTATAAATTATATTATAGGGGGCGCGCGTTCCTCTGCGCCCGCGCTAAATCTGCACTGAATGTTGATTGGTTTTTGCTGGCACGCGTCATGCATTCAATTTTGAATATTTAAGATTCTACGCCAGCTGGCGGTGGTACCAACAGGTTGTATGTGCACGTGCAACTGTCGCTTTGAGATTTCCTTGGTTAAGAATTCTAGTTTCTTTTCAGATACACACAATTGCAGGTATGACATGCAGAGGTTAAATTACAATTGCCCACGACAGCTTAGGCCTATGCAAGGCAGCTATGTTATGCGGTGGTCACAACAAGGCGTAGGCTAGCTACGGACACCACGCATCAGGAAAGAGGTTCTCCATAATATAGTAATTTATTGCCTACGCTCGAATGATCACGAATTAAGCATATGAAATACACTACATTGTGCCTTCCAAATGAACAATCATCACGACTAAAATTTAGATTTTGTCATTTATTTTTTTGGTAAGTCCTCATCTTCTTTATGCGTTTTGAATATTGGGCGTCGTCCGAAAAGTGGATCATTGAAGTTCTTTTTTATTTTTCTCTCTTTATTCTAAAATATTGATGAGTGGGTCTACGCCAACGTTTTGGAAGTCGCGTCTTGCAGTTTTTTTCTTGACGAAATGTGTCCACTTTGGTTAGGATTGCGAGCGCGCACGACAAAGAGGTCTTTATTGGGAACTAGTGGATCGCGTGTTCAGTTACGGTCAACGCACTTCCAGTCATCGCAACGGGGGCGGAGCTGCCTCGCGATAGCTACCGTAGGTAACAGAGCGCCAAAATCAAAATGCATTGTTTCTATTTCTGTAAAAGCGGAATGGTAGACTTTTTTCCAGTGCCATGCTGTTAATCCACACGCATGGCATGCAATATATGCCATTTTTCTTGCATCGTACGTGTAGCCCAATTTCTGTGATTTCCAATTTCTGTTGTATTGGTAAGGTATTGTAAAAACTTCCTAGTGTCGTACTCCTCAACCTACCTGCAGGTACATTGCTGCAGAATTTTACTATGAAATCTGTCATAGAGAGTACATGCTGTACTTTATATTCTTTTCTATTATATTTGTGTTGAAAAAATGAAAGTAGATGTAATCTGAAAACATTTTTTTCCCTGGTTATTTTTGGATTTTTTCTTTTCTTCAGGTATTGTAATTATTAGTTGATGAGCTTTTTTGTGTGTATACATTACATCATTTTAATTAATATATATTTGTTACATTATACAAGAATTTGACTGCTCTATCCTGCACCAAAATCGAGAATGGCTACATCATTCTCGAACCTGCAGCTGTACTAAAACAACATGTTTCCTGAGACGGCGGGGTGAAGGAAAATTATCAATGTAGACCTGATTGTGTACCTGTAAATCATGGTCATACAGGTAAATAATTAATATGGGTAACATCCACACCCCCTTGTAGCTTGTACTGTTTTGCATGTTTACGTCAGCCACCCTGTGAGTTTTATATGGTTTTCTTTTAAAATAAATTATATTTTTTTTTTTTTCAAATACAGGGTTTTTAGAAAATAAAGAGACAGTATGTGTGCTAAGAATCATCATTTATCTTTCCATATAAAAATAAGAATCTGATACGGAAGATATCTACTCGTTGAGGTGAAAACTGTTAATTGATGTAGGGCTAATATTATCATTTGTAGGAATCACAACTAATTTGTTTATATAAGCCATCATCTTATTATTTCATTTTGGGTACATTTATCCAGAATTGAACTGCTCTCTCCTGCTCCAATATCGAGAATGAGCTCACATTCATTCATACAAAGCCTGCAGTGTACTGAAACAACATGTGTTTCGCTGAGACGAGGTAGGAAATTAAAGTAGGCTGATTGTGACCTGTAATCATGGTACATAACAGGTAATGAATTAATATGGGGTAACATCCACACCCCTTGTACTTTACTTGTTTGGCAGTTTACGTCAGGCCACTGTGAGTTTTTTATTGGTTTTTTTTTTAAAATAAATTATAAATATATTTTTTTTCAATATGTGGGTTTTAGAAAATAAAAGAGAACAGTATGTGTGCTAGAATATCATTATCTTTTCGCTATAAAAAAGATCCTGATACAGAAGATATCTATCTCTTTGAGGTGTACAGAACTGTTAATTGGATGTAGGGCTAATATACATTTGTAGGAATCACACTTCTTGTGTTATAATTAACATCATTTTAATTAATTCATTTTGTAGATTATACAGATTGACTGCTCGTTCGTAGCATCCTAAAATCGGAGCGGCTGCACATTAACTTCAGCCGAACCTGCAGCTGTACTATAAAACATGTGATTCCTTGAGACAGAGGTAAGGAAATTATCAATGAGTTGGAGAAATAGTTGAATGATGTGTACATGTAATCATCGGTACATAACAGGCAGTGGCGGATACCAGGCGGGGATGCAGGGGACGCGCCCCCCTATATTTGAAAAACCTTTATTGACCGTACATTTTAACAATCCGAAGTGCCGCCCCCTCCCCCCTTTCCTGAAGTCCTGGATCGCCAACTGCCAGGTAAAAAAATGATATGGGTAACATCAACACCCCATGTACTAGGTTTATTTGCATGTTTATGTCAGCAACTGTGGAGTTTTTATATGGTTTTTCGTTGAAAAAAGGTATAATTCTTTATAAATCTCCTTCAATATGGGTTTTAGAAAATAAAAGCGAACAGTAAGTGTGCCTAAAAAGATCATTTATCCTTTCGCATATAGAAAAAAGAATCTGATTCGGAAGACATGTAACTCTTGGTTGTGCGAAACTGTTAATTGATGTACATTAGGGCTAATGAATACTTTGTAGAATCACACAATTTTTTTGTTTTGGTTGTTGTTGGTTTTTGGGGGGGTTTTTTTAACACCATGACTACATGTAACTATCATTTGTTTTATTTCATCTTCCCTCTTTGCTTTAGGTGGTAACTATTATTTGAAAACTAGAGGGAACTACTGATTAAATTTGCAGAGAAAAAAACCTTCAGCTCATCGTTGATGTTCAAACGATTTGAAGATTCTGAGAGATACTACCATGCAGTACTTTGATACTCTCCAAAGTTTGCACATGATTTTTCTCATTTAACGACAATTAATCTCATGGGATAGATGTAATTTAGCCAATTTACATCACTCTGCACACATCAAAATCAAAGTGTGAAACAATTCTTATTGATTTGACATGACATAATACTTTGAAAATAATGATATATTACAAGCCTTTGTATAATACTATAATGGCTGGGCAACAAGGGACAAATTTATATTCCGCTTGATCAGCTGCTTCATTCATCAAAGACAGAGAATGGCTTAGTATTGGCTTGACTCCTACATTACTTTGGGAATCCGCTTTCAGTGTGTGTTGGTGCAATGAATTTTAACTTTGAAGCAAATCGCTCATATATACTAGGTAGTGTCCTTCCTGTAATCCTTTGCTAGGCTCATATTGAAATCTTTTACAAAAAACATAGGGAGGGATATCACTTAGTGACCCAGATCATCAAACTTCTTTCCTTCAAGTACATGTATACAGGGACACACTCTTGGGTGGTCACTGGTGGCCTCCATTCTTAATTTTTTATTGTTGAGTAACACCGTACCTTGTAATTGAGTAATGTTTTTTTGATGCATTGTATTCTGTTCTTACATGTGTAGAATGTTCTGATCTTTAATATTGTAAATTCAGGATTTTGTATACATATTGCCATAATGGACCGTGCTTTGGTTCTTAATAAGAAGCCATATTACAATGGAATATGTATTACACAATTTGAGGACTTGAATCTGATATAATCTATCAAGGCTCATGACAAACCAGGACTCGCAGATTTCAGAAACATACTTTATTGGCATAATTTTTTGGCACAGGTCTGTTTTAAATTTAAGGTTGTACGTCTTTTCATGTAATTTGGCTGAAACATGTTTAGTATGTGGATGTAATGATGATAGATCGGTTGGACATCCTGACTATTTTCGCTTTAACCTCTTGGCTGCGGACGCAGTATATTACGTGCTGGGCCTTTGTAGCACTGCGGCGAACCACTAATATTCAGGTGCTCATGCTATTAGTCCTTGAGAGCTTGTCTGCTTTGACACCCTGCGCCAGCTTGTCATACGTACTGTGCAACTAGCATCATGCAGCGTCAAGTGGTAAATGTTTGGGATGGGAGGGGGGTGCAGATATTGTTCCAAGACTTCCTTTCAATGCTGTAAACTGTTTTGATCCCTATAATATCAAAGTCACAAAAGTTATCTCTTTATTTTTTAATTTTTTTTAATAACCTTGATAATAATAATATGCTGAGATAATCTACTTTGTGTTATACAATTAGAATTCTATTGTGATTATTTCCAGTAAATCAACATTCTATACCTTTTTTTATCCTGGGAATACTGTAGCTTGTGGAAATGTTTGTAGCAACATTATTTTTTCAAGGCATCGTGACAATGTTTGATATATTTATCATAGGAGTAGACTGCTTTCAACTATTTCAGTAATCTTTTTAATACAAATTTATATATTAATGGCGCTATTTTTGTTGGCCTTAGTCAAAGTATAGTAGAATGAATTGCAGTATGATAGAAATTTGGACTTACATACTCATAATTGCCAGCACGACATATAACTGAAATCCTTGTGAATCATAAAAATAATAAATAGCAACTAAAGGAATTATTTAACTGTCCTATTTCTTTAATATTTTTACATTGCCAAATATATTGCATTCGTTTTGCAATAAAATATAAATAAAGGATTGTTAACCTTGATCTTATACTTTTAAACACATTCAATATTCTAAATACATTGTAGAACATTGGCGTGAATTGATGTCATGTAATGTTTGATTGTACGATACTAGTGTGGAGTAGGTGTTTTTTAGCGTGCCTGGTTATTTCAAGTGCATATATAGTCCATGTATTCAAGGTTGATTTTTAACTGGTGGGAAAGTTGTCCAGTACCCCCTACAATCGTTCATGTAGTGAATCGTCGCCAGTTGAAAAATTGTTACTGGTCCAGTTGAAATGTTACTGGTCCAGTTGAATTGTTATTCATTGATGTCGCAGTTGAATTGTTACTGGGTCCAGTTGAAATGTTACTGGTCGAGTTGAATGTTACTGGTCCAGTTTGAAATGTTACTGGTCAGTTGGAATTGTTACTTGGTCAGTTGAATCGTTAACTGTCGCGTTTAAAATGTTACTGGTCCAGGTTGAACTGTTACTGGTCTGGACCAGTATACAATTCAACTGGTATGCCAACTGGTTGGACCAGTAACAATTCCATCTGGTCAAAATCCAAACTGGTCTGGACCAGTACAATTCAACTGGTCAAATCCAACTGTCTGGACGCAGTACAATTCAAATGGTAATCCACTGGTCTGGAAGCCAGTACAATTCAACTGGTCAAATCAACTTGGTTGGGATCGGCAGTAACAAATTCAACTGGTCAAATCCAACTGGACAGTTGTCTTTCGACTGGACCAGTAAAACATCA
This sequence comes from Paracentrotus lividus, assembly GCA_940671915.1. Lineage (NCBI taxonomy): Eukaryota > Metazoa > Echinodermata > Echinoidea > Camarodonta > Echinidae > Paracentrotus > Paracentrotus lividus. The sequence goes on along the minus strand of CALNVZ010002227.1, from coordinate 35,931 downwards.
ACTGGTAATTCAACCTGGACCAGTTGATTTGTACTGGTCACGTTAAAACATACTGTAAATCCAACTGGAACCAGTTTTTCACTTTCCAGGGTACACAGTTGGCTTCCAAATGGTTCAACTGGTCTGTTTGAACTGGTTTTTCCTTCTGGTTCGCAGGTGAATTACTGTTTATTAAGGTAAAGTTCACAAAATACTGATTTTGGTGCATACCAAATTCAAATTTTATGCAAATGAGCTACCTGATAGCAGAACTGACGTCTTAAGACGTCTTAAACTGGTCAAAACTGGTCAACTGCGTCATACTCGTAAACACGACATCTTTAACGATGTCTTAACGAGCGTCTTCCAAACGATAATGAATCTGATATTTAAATATCTTTTACATGTTTCTATGCGATGTGATTATGTCTTTCTTGGTAATGACTTTCAAAAGACGTTAATTTTCTTTTTTGCGAACAAAATTTGACAGTAATATGAACGTCCTTTATGAATGTCTTTTGACGACGTCTAATAAGACCTTTTCTTGTCAATTTTTTGCCAAAATACGACATCTTTAAGACGTTTTACAAACGTTATAAGACAACTTTTTGAATGTCTTTACGACGTCTATAAGACCACTTTTCTTGTCTTTTTTGAGCCAAAATACGACATCTTTAGACGTCCTTTAAAAGTATATAAGACAGACTTTTTTGTTATTTTTTCTAACCAAATATGATATCTTTAAGACGTCTTTTACGACGTTTATAAGATCACTTTCCTGTAATTTTTTGACCACAATCGCACATCTTAAGACGTCTTTAAACGTTATAAGACAACTTTTTGATGTCCTTTACGACGTCTATAGGACCACTTTTTCATGTCATTTTTTGACCAAACATACGACATCTTTAAGACGTCTTTAAAACGTCTATAAGACACTTTTTGCTTTCATTTGGACAAATTAATGTTTTGTTGGTCATGAAATTCATAAGCAGTATTCTGAGATTTGAAAAAATAAGGGGAAAATGAATAGAAATAATATCAAATTTTTAAGCGCTGTAACCGGCATTCGGTTATTGACATGATCAATTGTTTTAAATTATTATCATTTTATGTATAAACAATTTCAGGTGCTTATATGAAATTCCTCTCATATTTCATTAACAAAATTGTAATTTAATAATAGTCTGTCTTCTTCCAACTTGGTCTGTAGGCACTGTTATATAAGCAGGACCGGCAACTGCCAGTATAATAGCTTTGTGTACCGGACAGCATAGTTTAATATTAGGATAGGTTAGGATAGGATAGGGTAGGACTCAGTATTATGTCACACATCCCTGATAGCAGCAGTGACGTCTATAAGACGTCAAAAAAAAAATTACGGAGTATAATTTGCACGCGCGTTTGACGTCCTTAAAAGACGTCGTATTTTACGTCATAAAGATGTCTTTTTTTAGACGTAATAACTGGTAAAATAGATGTCTTAAGACGTCAAACTGGTGCAAATTTACTTCATAAAGATGTCTTTTTCTTGACGTCTTTTAACGTCCTGACGTGATGTATTTAAGACGTCTTTAAGACGTCACTGCTGCTATCAGGTAATTACCATAATACAGCATGAAAATACCACAGGAATACCACACGCTTTCTAGCCCTTAAGCAGGAAACTAACAACTTGGCTGTAAATCCCACTTTGACTAATGTTCCTACTAATATTGTCTAATCCCTCTTGGTTGTTTTGTCTACAGATCAGTTGGTCACATTTACATTTGTCTAAATTAATTCCCATTTCGTCTAATGTTCTTCCTGTAAAGCTACCCTGATAGCAGACCTGTATAATGACGTCACAAATTGGTCGTAAACTGGCGAAAACTGGTCGTAAGCTGAACAACGTGTATGGCACGAACGTCTTTTTGACGTCATTTTAACGACTTTCAACGACAAGTGTATGTTGAAATTTTATATGACCAGATTATGAGTAAATACACGTCATTTATTGACAATAACGAGTAAATTTGAAATGTTGTATGACCAACGAATATGACGTAATTATTACAGTCATTTATTGACGCAAATCCTCGACAGTTAAATTTGCAATTTAATATGATCAAATTATGACGTATTTTGACATCATTTATCTGACCAACATCTAACGACAATTTAATTTTGGCATTTTTTTAATATGACCAGATTATGACGTGACTATGACAGTCATGTAGTGACGCATCTACGCACGAGCTAATTTAATATATAACCAGATTATAAGCGTAATTATGACGTCATTTATTGACCAAATCTACGAGTAAATTTGAAATTTTGTATGACAAATTATGACGTAAATTATTACGTCACTTATTGAACCAGCATCTTCGACGAGTAACGTTGCAATTTAAATATGCACCACATTGTGTCGTGATTTGACGTTATTTATTGACGCAACTCTAACGACATTCAATTTGCATTTTTTTATATGACCAGATTATGACGTGACTATGTATGTAATTGACATCTACGACAAGAGCTAATTTACATTGATATGACGCAGTATTATAAACGTTAATTATGACCGTTGAACCAATTACTGGAACCATTTGACCACCCAGTAAAACAAGCTGTGATTTGGCCTACTGCCATTTTGCTTCTCATGAGCCTTGATTAATAAAGAACAGGCGAAGAGGAAGCCCAATTCATATTCGCTGAGCGCCCCTCCCCCAAAGGAGATCTTAAATATATATATATATATATTTTGGGACCTTAATTTTGGAGCTCAAATGATATTCCCCAAAAGCTGAGGTGCCGCATGATAATTATGAAACCCCATCAACATAACAAGTATTTAATTGTATCAGTGACAGTCACCTATTGCCCGCCCCCAAAAAAAAAACAAAAGATAAATAATAATAAAATAAATATAATAATAATAAATAAATAAAAATAATATAATGAATAATAATAATAAATAAAATAATAATATAATAAAAAATATATAAAAATAAAAAATAATAATAAAAAAAATTACTCCCGCTCTTCTTCCCTGCGCATATTCAATTATTTTTTGATTTTTTTTTCCGCCCTTATTATGGGAGAGCCCCATCATAAATGCCTATAAGCAAGTTGCTATAAGAGGGCTGTTAGAATGACATAGTTGCTTTGAACTTCATCATAGGGGCAATATTTCTTTAAAACTCTTCGCGCTCCTCCCCCTTTCCAAAAAGAATAATATAGGTTTTCCCGGTCAAGTTTAAATGTCTCGATCAATTTGACATTTCTTTCGAGGCTTCGTCCGAATGGTGATCGCGATTACAAATCTGCACATGAAATTCGTTTATGTGTAGCCAAAATCAAACACCTTTAATCCAATTGGCGAATTGCGGCCGATGATTTGCCCTGTTGTGAAAGTAAGTCGCATTCGTCATTGTTCGCTCAAATTCGTTTTGGGGCATCCACATTAGAAATAATCTGTTACAACATTAAGAATTTAGGTTTCGGGTAGGAAAATAATATTTGGGAGGGTGGCGTGAAGTATCTTTTGTCAGAAAAGAGGCTGGGCATGGGGGAAGGGGAGCTGAGCTTGCAAAAACTCACAAAAAAAAAAAAACACAAACACATGGGCATGTCAAATGCTATTTAATGAGCGGCCATATTTTAGGTCATTTTTTTCCTTCTTTTTTTTATTGGTCATGTTTATATTAACAAGATGAATATCATTATAATATTTTCTCTAATCTCCAGGACCCTCCTATCGTCTTTCGTTTAAAATCACTTTGATAATAAATAATAATTTCATGTATATGTAATAATCTGTTTTGGTGTTATTACGTTTGTTGTTGTTTTTTTATATTTTACGGATTGGGTTCATTCTTTACACAATCAGCAGTGCTCAGCTTGTAATTCCAATCCAGTTTTGCTTTGCACAACCTGTGCTTATACTGTGCTAATACATAACTATTATTGCAACAATGATGTTCCGTGTTTAATGTCTTTTAAATGCACAAATTGAAAAGAGGAGTTCAAATCTGAATGGACCTGGAATGGGATTTTGCATTTAATCAGTATCCGCAATGGAATGCGTTCATAATGTTTCGTTCGTGTATTAGGGAGCTCTTGTCCCTTAACAACTAAATTCTTTTGAAATATTTGAGTGAATTCCCAAACGTACTTACGAAAACATATTTTGTGTCTCGTTTTTCTATGATCTACGAATATAAAACCACGTAATCCCATCACATGCATCTGGGACAACAAATGACTACGGTCGCTTTAGGCACTGGTATTGACACTACTAATGCATGTATTTTTCATATTTACAAGTCTTTTATGTTGTCATATTCTATTTATGGATAGGATTTGTGAATATTTGTGTATATTCGGAAAGAGGATATTTGTCCGCTTTTCATTCCTGAGAATCAGTAAACATCAGTAGGGGAGCTCTTTAAACAAGGAGACAAATGACAAATGGCGCCTAACATTTTAATGAGATGGGGATTATCGGTTTGATAAAAAAATATTAACAAGGATTCATATTTGTTTTGCAAATTTAATTGGCCTTCTATAAGCAACAAATACTGCTCATTTTTATTCTACTTTTCTCCCTATAAAGCTTAATATTGTATTCTTATTTGATTATGGTTTTCCCAGTCAGGTTAACCTATCTCCGATATTTGGAGATTGTCTTTCGAGGCGCTTTTCGTCCGGAATGTGATCGCGACGATTACAAATCTGCAATGATGCGTTTATGTGTAGCCCAAAAATCAAACAACGTTCATCCAATTGCAAATTGCGCCGATGAACTTGCTTTGGGAGCGTCGCATTCGTCAATGTTCGTCAATTCGTCCATTCGTAAAATGTCCGTCTTCTGGTGATTTCAAATTCGTTTTTGGGGCTCTACATTCGAATAGAACTGTATACAATAATAAGAATGTTAGGTTCTGGTAGGAATAAAAATTTGGGAGGGGCGGAATGTTTTTGTCAGAAAGAGCTGAGCATGGGAAAGGAGCCTGAGCTTGCAAAACACACAACACACACCAACCTATCACACAAAAACACAGAACACATGCGGCATGTCAAAATGATATTTTTAATGGAGGGCATATTAGGTCATTTTTTTTCTTCTTTTTTTTATTATTGGTCATGTTTTCACTGTTTCGTCATAAAGGTGGAATATTTTTTTCTGGCTAAGCGACCATTATCCCTGAGAGACTGACGTCTTAAGACGTAGCTTAACTGGTCAAAACTGGTCAACTGTCATACCGTCGTAAACGACATCTTTACGGTGTCTTAACGACGTCTTCCAAACGACTTAATAGAATCTGTATATTTAAATATCTTTCATGTTTCTCATGCGATGTGGATTAATGGTCTCTTGGTAATCGGTGGTTTTTCGCTGGAAAGACGGAGGACCTATCTAAAACGTTAGTACAGTTGAAGGGCTTTATTTTCAAAATAGGTTCAAACCCAAACCCCTAACATAACTGTTAGTACAAGAAAAAGTGTGTAAACTGTTATTTACTAGAAACGACTGGCAAGCGTTAAATTTCGAGATCACGTGTGCAAAATCGAGGGTTTCCGCCAGTTCCAAGGGCCTAGCTCCCCGTTCTCATCTACAACGCTTTTTGGGGGGAAATGTAACGTTCTCCTCAATCTAACAACGCAGTTTCTCAGCGGAGAACGTAGGGTCATTTATCAGCCAGCAGCTAAGCGCTTTTAATAGGAATGTATACAGGCGAGTTTAGGGCTGACAGGCATTCCTCCCTTTGTTAAAAACATAAGGAAGCATATTTGATTTGACGGTAGGTTATTTTACGTTCTTTTCATATCAGCAATGTTTTTCTTAAAGGTCAGTTGTAAATGCACATTGACGCATTTGACACAATAAGCCTTGGTACGAAAAAAAAAAAAAGAATAATGTTTCCCCGGTATGACTCGCTTTATGCAAGATGACAAAAGAGGGGTTTGCGCATTTGATGCATTCCGCAAATACTCGCGTCTGTCTTTATACAGTGCGGTCCCAAGAAGAGTAAACGGCACTTTGAAGAGCCTCATATTAAAGATTGTATGTCTTATGTGTTTAATGATTAGGGATATGTATTTATTTACTTTATTATAATGAGAAGAGTAAGGGTGGTATCCACTTCGCAGGAAATACTTTGAAACTAATTTGAGTATGGCTTTTACTTTGAGACAGTTATGAAAATTGTCGAGGAGACGTCTCGGAGACGTCTTGGCGACGGAATAAAGTATTAAGTTTGTCACAAGCAACCCTGGCTTCTGAGGCATTCATTCATATGTTTCAAGTCCTTCTGCATGGGTCTATTCATAAGGAACAAAAATATTTTTAAAAGACTAATTAATAGCAAGGGTTGCTTTTGCTCAAACTTGGTAATAACTTTTTAAATATTTTGGAAAGCCTAAGTGCTCAGTCATCCGGTACAACACGTTATAAACTTTGGTTAAATTGAATATAGAGTGACTCCTTTATTATGTAAATAATAATCGAAGTCATAAACTCTAACATTTCAATATGACAGAGTTTCATTTTTTTTTTCGGGTCGCACTGTATATTAAAGCCCTTATATGACTGATTGAATCTCTGTTGCACAATGTACGTTACAGTCTCACAAACCATAGGTACAGTGCGGTTACCAAATGGAACTTTTTATTCAAGTTATTGGAGAAGATGAAAACGAGGATTTGCAGGTATTTTGAAAATAGTGCCCTTTTTCTGCTACGTTCTAAGATAAGGTCCTCCGTAGTCGCAGCGAAAGCACCGCTACTGACTTTCAAAGACGTTTAATTTTCTATTTTTTTGGAGCCAAATTATGACAGTAATCATGGACGTGTTTATGATGTCTTTACGACGTCTATAAAGACGCACTTTTCTTGTCATTTTTTTGACCAAAATACGACATCTTTAAGAACGTCTTTAAGACGTCTTTTAAGACGGTCACTCTGCTATCAGGGATGTTGCTCCGTTATTAAATTTCTTGATGTGTTTGTCACGCGCTTTCACTTACTGGGATCCCTGGGTATATTTTGGACGCTCCCTCAACCCTTCCCGCGGGGAATTCTTCTTCAAAACAGTTTGTCACCGCCCAGAAGATGGCCATTTTCGTCATTTTTTCGCTTATTTTTGGGGCCATTTTTTGTTCACCGGCGACCCCACCCATGCCCCCTCAGTCCTGCCCAGGAACACGTCTGAGGTGGAGATTTGTTTATTTTCTTTAAATTAAATCTAGATTAGTGGTTACAAGGCTCGACTGTCTTTTGTCTAGGGGAGGGTCAAAATTTATTTTGATTGGGGTTAACATTCATTTTTTTCATTTTTACACCATGGAAATTTCTATCCTTACCCTAAATTGTCTGTTAAATCTCAACAATAAATCTAATAAAATATTATCAATAAATGACTATTACAGCCTTGTCATCAAAGGCTACAAATTTAAAGGGAAAATTATGATATTTATAGGGTTTAAAAAGGTGGTTTTTCATTTTCTTTTGTTTTCGCATAAAGAATGGAATAAAATATTCGATTTTCACGGCCAATTTTCCCTTCGTTTTTTTACTTCAAACCCCGCCCCTAGACAAGAGACCTAACCTGTACCCAGAATATAGATTTAACTTAAAGAACAATAATAAAACAGTATACATCTCAGGTCCGCGTTTCCTGGGGGTAGGACTGAGGGGGGCTTGATTGGCCGGGAAACAAAAAGGGGCCCCAAATGAAGAAAAAAATGAAAAAATGGGCCATCACGGGGTTGAGCCAAAAACCTTTTTTGAAAAAAAGTCCACGTGAAGGGGTTGGAGAATAGTCCAGATATAGCCAGGAGGGTCCCAAAAAAGTAAAAGCAGGGACAAAACATAATTCCCAAGAATTAAAAGTCAGAGCAAAGTCATGTTCGCCTGATAGCAGACCTGACGATGTCTTAAAGACGTCTTAAATCTGGTTCAAAAACTGGTCACCACTCGTCATACGTCGTAAAACACGACATCTTTAGGACGATGTCTTAACGACGTCTTCCAAACGATTAATTAGAATGCTGATATTTAAATATCTTTACAATGTTTCTATGCGATGTGATTATGTCTTCTTGGTAAATGACTTTCACAAAAGACGTTAATTTTCTATTTTTGGAGGAAACATATTATGACAGTAATTGACGTCTTTATGATGTCTTTACGACGTCTATAAGACACTTTTCTTGTCATTTTTTGACCAAATACGACATCTTTTAAGAACGTCTTTAAAACGTCTAATAAGACAAACTTTTTGATGTCTTTAGGCGACGTCTATAAGACCTTTTTTCTTGTCATTTTTTGACCAAAATAGACATCATTAAGAACGTCTTTAAACATCTATAAGACAACTTTTTTGTCTTTTTTTACGCTACTGATTCTTTAAGACGTCTTTACGGACGTTATGAAGATCACTTTCCTTGTCATTTTTTGACCAAAATAGACAGGCTTTTAAGACGTCTTTAAGACGTCTAATAAGACAAGTATGTCTTACGACGTCTATAAGACCACTTTCCTTGTTCATTTTTGAACCAAATCGACATCTTTAAGACGTCTTTAAACGTTAGTAAGACACTTTTTTTGTCTATTTTTTTACGCCAAAATAAGAATATCTTTAAGACGCGTCTTCACGACGTTTATAAGATCATTTTCCTTGTCATTTTTGCCAAAATACGACATCTTTAAGACGTCTTTTAAAACGTCTATAAGAATTTTTTTGATGTCTTTACGACGTCTATAAGACCACTTTTTGCTTTCATTTGGACCAATACAATATTTCTGTTGGTCGAATATTCATAAGCAGTATTCCTGAGATTTGAAAGAAAAGGGGTGAAAATGAAAAGAAATATGCAATTTTAAAGCTATGTAACCGGCATTCGGTTTATTGAAACATAATCAAAGATTGTTTTAAATTATTATCAATTTTTGTCATACACAATTTCAAGGTGGTTCAATAATGACAATTCTTCATATTTTCTAACAAATTTGTAATTTAATAATAAGTAACTGTCTTTTCTTCAAACATTTGGTCTGTAGCCTTTATATAGCGGGACGGACAACTGCCAGTATAATAGGGCCTTTGTGTAGGACAGCATAGGTTAAATGATTTAGGATAGTATATGTTAGGATAGGGATAGGACTCAGTATTAATGTCAAACATCCGCTGATAGCACAGTGACGTCTTAAAGACCGGGTCCTTTAAAAATTATTAACCGCGTTTGACCGTCTTAAAGACGTCGATTTTTACGTCATAAAGATGTATTTTTTTAGAACGTTAATAGTGACGTAAAATACGGAATGTCTTTAAGACGTTCAAATGTGGGTGCAAATTTTACGTCAAAAGATGACTTTTCGCCTGAACGTCTTTAAGACGCTGACGTGACGTTTTAAGACGTCACTCTGCTATCAGGGTCGCTATACGCGGCAAAAAATATTCCACCTTTATGAATCTCTCTCACAACAACAACGGAGGAGGAAGGTTTTATCTTGTTTTATATACATTAACCCTCATAAAACCTGTGTAACTAAGTAAATGATCTTCTCGATTTTTTTTAATTCCAGTATATATCCAACAAAACTCCCGTTTTTCGGGCATTCCTTCCATTGACAATCGGTGCGTGAAAATGGGTTTCCTAGAAAGAAGCCCCAACGTTTTCATATGTTTTACCACAGGATTCGTGTGGTAAATGTCCCAATTTTACCACAGGATTCGTGTAGTAATCCATGTGGTAATGTCCCAATTTTACCACAGGATTCGTGTGGTAATTCATGTGGTAAATGTCCCAAAATTACCACAGGATTCGTGTGGTAATCCATGTGGTAATGTCCCAATTTTACCACAGGATTCGTGTGGTAATTCATGTGGTAAATGTCCCAATTTTACCACATGATTCGTGTGGTAAATATGTCCCAATTTTACCACAGGATTCGTATGGTAAAATGTCCTGTGGTAATTACCACAGGATTACCACAGGACATTACCACAGGATTACCACAGGACATTTTTGTAAGGGATAAACGGCGCACATGTGAAAGAAGATGGAGGCCTATAACACGTTCCCTGGTTATTTAAAAGTTAGATCTTTACAGTATAGAAAAAAGCTTTAGTATAACTTGTAACACGTTATTAGCCGTTTCGTAGAGTCTAAGAGGAATAGACTTCCCAGACCTAACGTTAGAATTCGCTTTTGGAGTTGTGGATTTCGAAGACAACGTCGACGAATTTGTCTCATCTCTCGTCACTCGTGTTTGTGCTGGCGACTGTACCGTATACCCAGTTGTTACTATGTCCGTACAGGTTGGATGTCCGAAAATTCAATTTTAACCAGATATTTGAAAGGGTTTAAAATCAATATCTTTGAAGTTTTTCAGCACAAAATGTCAGAAAATATTGTGGAGAACAAAATTGATGGTGATAAGAAGTATTCAACATACATTTCTGGCTTAATATCCTTAGACGAAAAACCAGGCTCGCCTTAATTTTTGTTAAGTGTCCGGACATCGCACCCCCCCCCCCCCCCCCCCCCCATCCTACCGTAATACTGCATTGGGGAATACGAATGGAACTGGAAGGATGCCTCCGCCATCGATGCATCGCAACGAGGATGAGTGAATGGACTGGCATGGATGGCAGTTGACTGGTGAATTTTTTTTTAACTGCATTACTGGCCTGGGGCCTGGTGGTGATCTAACCAGGGACGTGATCTAACGTTAGACTTTGCCCAGCTTTCCAAATTTCATATCTGGGAGATAAAAAATAGAGCAAGTCGTCGCTGCTGCTTCTTCTTCCACCAGTAGACTACACAACGACATTTGTCTACATGTAACTGTTACATTCTACTTAAGTTTCTACCTGTTCCGAAGTGCTCGATCCACGTACGTGCACCACGCCAACTTAATGTGTTACGCCATTTTGCGCGTGCGTCGATCGCGCCAACAACATGTCCTTTTTAGATTTTGGTTTACGCTCGATCTATTTTTATCCTAACCATAACTGAAACTTTGACCAATCAAAAACTAAGATTCTACACAAAATTATGACAGACAATGATAATCATATCATGAAACGCCACAAAAATGAAATGATTTTGATCAAATTAAAGTTTTGACAATGTTTGGTATTAAAAAATCACTTGATTAATTGGGGAGGGAGGTATCATAATTATCATGATCAAAAACTTGTATTCTTAATACAGCATAAACTGGGCTCCAAAACTCTATATCGGGCTCCTATTCTCTATGAATTATGACAGACAATGATAAATCATCATGAAACGCCACTAAAATGAATGATTTTGATCAAATTATAGTTTTGACGATGTTTGGTATTAAAAAATCACTTGTATTGGGGAGGGGTATCTGTAATTATCATGATCAAAACTTGTATTCTTAAACGTACAGCTTAAACGGGGCTCCAAAACTCTATATCGGGCTCCTATTCTCTATGAATTATGACAGACAATGATAATCATCATGAAACGCCACAAAAATGAATGATTTTGATCAAATATATAGTTTTGACGATGTTTGGTATTAAAAAAATCACTTGTATTAATTGGAGGGAGGGGTATCCGTCATCCCCCAATTAATACAAGTGATTTTTAATACCAAACATCGTCAAAACTATAATTTGATCAAAATCATTCATTTTTGTGGCGTTTCATGATGATTATCATTGTCTGTCATAATTCATAGAGAATAGGAGCCCGATATAGAGTTTTGGAGCCCCG
>CALNVZ010002227.1:0-18271 GCA_940671915.1 Paracentrotus lividus | reverse complement strand
TTAAGCACAAATACTGTTATTATTTATATCACAAATTCAAATCTAACAAATGAAATATTTAAAAGAAATTTTAGGGGCTTTCCGCCACAAAACTTTGCCTGTATTGTAAATGAACGTGCATCAACCCATGTGTATTGTGTATAGCATATCTCTAATGTATATCATGCATGCAGCGCGCGCGGACGCCGCGCTCGAGCTCGTGCATTAATCAACAAGAATTGGAGCTCATACAGTCTCAACCTTTTTTTTTTCCCTCGACGACGACGGCGACGTGATCGCGTGAATGATCTTCCGTAAAAGTGGAATTTTTGCTAAGTTTTTTTTTTTTGATTTTCATAATATCACGGAGAATATAAAAAGTAAGTGTATAAAATCATGGCCTTATCGTCGTTTCGGAAACCACTCGCTGAAATGCTTGTACACAAGTGAATGGGGTGGAAAGAGGAAACCAATGGCAATATTAAATGCGTGTGACTGAATGAAGCGCTGCTGTATGGTAAGGTGCCCCAAGTCTGCGTAGTGCCTAGATCTATATGTCTGCGCACCCACGTAAATCATGAAATGCGCGATTTTCATAGAACAAAACATCAAACTGACACCAATTTTCAATATTAACCTCAACAATTTATTTTGAAACCAAAAAACGTGAAAATAATTGATAAAAAATGAGTTTCAGCAAGTTTCATTCATTTGCTACCCTGAAAAATTCAATCATTGTCAAAAAAAGAAAAGTCCGAAACTTGGGTGCAAGATGAGTGAGTGCGCAGACATGGGCACTATTCAGTTTTGCTACACAAAATTTAGGCAGAAATATTCCACCGTTCTTGGGATATTAATTGAATATTAAAGGAATATCCCATTGAACTGTGAGCATTCAGTGTTTAACCAATGCAATCCCAAAATAGTGACTGAATCCTTCGGTCTACAAAAAATGACAAGCCCGTCTGAAAATCGTAAAAAACATTGTTCTTGTGAATAATTTCTCGAAATTTTTTGTTTCATTGATCATTGGAATATGAAGAACGAAATAACATTGATCTTTCTCAAAATAATGTTTTACTTTGTAATAAAATCGAGATCTAATTTTAGGTGCGCAGACTTGGGCACCGCCATCATACAAAGTGAATGGTGGTTTCCTCAATCACGATTAGATCTATGCCAAAATCATAATAAATTTTTCAATATGTTAAGAATTTTTTTGAAAAATAACATTTTACCATGGCATTCAAGCCGCAGAGTTTACTTTTGAGCGGCGCGGTGGCTAGGTTTCCGCCAAGTGCGTAGCGGTGACAATTACAAGCGTCCCGTACCCGACACCAGTCCCGAACGCGCGCACGCAGGGCCAAATGTTTGATCAGAAAATTGATGGGTTTGATGCCTAGAAATTTGTTTTATTCTACAATGACACTCTGATATCAATGTTGTGTGCTTTGATGAGATTAGAAATATTATTTCTTAACGATCCAAATGATCAACTGTTATATGTTAGATCTAAAGAAAACTCTGAAATATGCCAGAGATTGGTTTAATTAACAATAACAGTTCATCGATCATCATCATCATCAGGGTACGGGTTGTAAGGTAATCCTGTAGTGACCCGGTCAATTCTTCATGGTTTAGTACTCCTTTAGATGTGTGAAAACTTTACTATATGCGAATGCGTTAAGGGCTTGCAGTCAGGAATCTGAGATCCCACCAATGTTGGTCCAATTTATTTTTAAACGATTCGGTGCTCGATGCTTCCACAACTGGCTGGGGGAGGTTATTCCAATCAGAGACTACTCTTTGGCTAAAAAATTTCATTCTTGTGTCAAGTCTGGATCTCTTTCTAACAGTTAGGATCTAGGTGATGTTAAAAGTCAATATTTTGCTCAAACATACACGAACGCTGACGCTTGTGCACGGGGTCTGGTCTAGACCAGGCTCTGGTCGTTAGAAACTTTCACCTTCCTCTATTGACTCGACCTTCGCACCATCTCTCTCTCTATATCACAAATCCACCTCCCTACATCCATGCCAAAACCAAGAAGCTCCTTGCCAAAACTGAGAGTCCCTGATCATGATGTGCTAAATTAGTACTGTGTATATACGTGTGTTCATAATATGGTGTCATGAGGGTTCATAATTATGAAAATACAGGATGGTCCAGGCAGTGGACTAGGTCTGGTCGGGCTACAAATCAACATCAGTCAGTAGGATGGGGGGCCCGTTGTCCGGACACTTAAGCAGATAAAAACATCATCTTTTGCTCTCGATTTTCTTAAAATTTGTGCAGTAAATAGCAAAAATATTTGTGAATGTTTGTGCTTTGTTATATCGTCTGATATTATTTTCAATCGATTCATGAAATATTGATCACAAAGCTCCTAAAATTGCCGTTTTGTCCGGACAAACAACCCGTCCGGACATACAACAACCGGGTATACTGAAAATTGGCTGTCTGTCGCCCTCTTGGTTGCTGAGGAAACTTCTCAATAATAATTAGCAAAACCAGCTTTAAAGTTTAAACCTACCTCAAAATAATTTAAGATAATCTCATTGCAATAGATCTATAATTTTTCCATTAGATATTTTTAAATTTTATTTAGTAGAATTTTTAGACCCTTTTTTTGATATACCACCTTGACTTGGCTGCCAGGCTGGGAGCACATACAGCTGCAAACCAACATCAGTCAGTACTGAAAAATGGCTGTCTGTCGCCCTCTTGGTTGCTGAGGAAACTTCTCAATAATAATTAGCAAAACCAGCTGTAAACCTACCTCAAAATAATTTAAGATAATCTATAGTCTCATTGCAATATAATTTTTCCATTAGATATTTTTAATTTTGTTTAGTAGAATTTTTAGACCCTTTTTTGGATATGCCACCTTGACTTGGCTGCCAGGCTGGGAGCTGCTCAAGACACTTCTCTGCACTGACTTTCCATTGGAAGAAAACTGCTGCAATAAGGTACTTCCCCGTGCAAGGTCAATTATGATTGACCATGCATAAGTGAAAGTGGGCTGGGAGCTGCTAGCTGCTCAAGACACTTCTCTACATTGACTTTCCATTGGAAGAAAACTGCTGCAATAAGGTACTTCCCAGTGCAAGGTAAATTATGATTGACCATGCATAAGTGTAAGTCAATTATGATTGACCATGCATAAGTGTAAGTGGGTCGGGCTAGACATTGGTGAATCTGGCTGTGCGCACATTAACGGGCAGAGTTGGGATTAGACCGAAGGATTCAGTCGCTATTTTGGGATTGCATTGGTTTAACACTGAATGCTCACAAAATAAGCGAAGAATTCAGTCGCTATTTTGGGATTGCATTGGTTAAACACTGAATGCTCACAAAATAAGCGAAGGATTCAGTCGCTATTTTGGGATTGCATTGGTTAAACACTGAATGCTCACAAAATACTAGTAAGCGACTGAACAAGCATACATAGTGCCGTGCATGGACCCCAGAGAGCTGGCGAAGGAGCAGGGCATGACAAGACTTTTCACTGCACTGGTGACTGATCCATGAAAGACAGTGGTCTCGAAATTCCCTTTTTAGTTCTAAATTCATCTTTTCATTACTCTAGATCTACTAAATTTCAAATACATAATAATCATATATATCGGAAAATGTTCTGAGCCTACCTTAACTTGTATATTGAGCCAAAGAATTCATTAAATTCTTCCTCTATTCTGTCTTAATTATCGCGATGTTCCAACGGTAGCCATCTTTACTCATGAATATTCATATGGATTGGAGCTTAAATTGAGCTACCCATGCGCACATGATATGTGCTATCATTCATAAAGTTCAAAGCTATAAATATTCATAAAAAGTATATCAATATTCATGTTGAATGATCTCAGCAAGTGTTCTGATTGGTCAAAATATTTCTGGGGCATATTTTGACCTTACTTCGTATTAGCATAGCTCCATTCAACAGTAGACAGACAAAAACGATCACGCGATGAGGACTCATTTTCAGAAAGTAAGTGCTTTATTTTTATATTTATTTATTATGATAGATCTAGCCATATTATTTTTTGCTAACAATAGAATCTAGAGATTCTATACAACTACAGATCTCCCTGATATTGTACTTTTAAGTACAAAAATTTGGGAGACATTGTTAGTCATGTCAAAATGGCTTCAAAATCGCCTGCCATTGACTTTGTACATGGCTTAAAAGCAGCCACGAAAGGCGTTGTAGACCCCCTACGGAAAAGGTATGCTGATAGTTCCACCGGTCGATGGGAAAATATTAAAACAAAATAAATATTAGAAAATATTAGAAAATATCCCGAGAACGGTGGAATATTTCTGCCTAAGTTGGGATTAAGGTAAAAATTCTTGGTAATAACCTATAACTCTGTAAGATTAAATTGTTCTTGTCTCTAAAATTTATCTAGATAGGAAATTCCAAGCATTTCATATAATTGTCTAAAAGTTTCACCAGATTTCATTGGCGGGATAGGTCTATAAGTATGAATATGACTGTTATTTTTTTTTAATTCAATACGCGCACCACTATACGTCGGCCTACACAAACAACAAAAAGTGACCCGAGTTTGGACTAAAATTATGATTAAATAAAAAATGACCGGGCTTAGTCAAAATTGTGGAACAATAACTTGGTATTCGAATTCATGAAAACTTTTGAAAAGATGAGAAGGAGGTTTTTATCAACGGTAATTAGTGTACAGTGAATGGCGAGTGCGAGCCGGGCTGGAGAGTGCGGGTGGCGCGCGGGCGAATATGGCGGCGTTCATTTAGCTGACGTTAGCCTATGGCGCGTGCACGTACGTGGATCACGTGCATGCAGTGGTGGCTGGAGGACGTGTCTGGCTGGAATGAGTTTATAGTTAGGAGACAGTCGGACAAGTACTAAAATATATCTAGTCTACCAGCCGCATAGACGTTCTGTGTACCTCTTCCCCCCCCCCCCTCAACCACCCTCGCCTATTCGTATTCTATCGCGTGCCGTGTCGCGATTTCAAGTGCGAGTACACTCAAATTCACAGGTCTGATGGAGCTTGCATGCAGCTTTCAAATGACACCAATTACATGGCAATAGGGTCATCCCAGATAGCAGACATGGTCGTAATAACATCGTAATGACGTCGTTAACTAGTAATACTGGTCATGCGTCGTATGTACGACGTCTTTATGACGTCATGTTGACCACTTTCAACAACAAGTATATTTTGCATTTTTAATTGACAAGATTATGACGTCTACTATTTACCAATCTACGACGAATAAATTTGCATTTTATATGACCAGATTATGACATGATTTTGACGTCATTTATTGACCAATCTACGACAAGCAAATTTACAATTTATATGACCAGATTATGCTTCTTCTTCTTCGTGATAGCCCACATCCGTCACTCGAACTGAAGATTATTGTAGGCCGTGTGCTGCTGTGCAGGTCAGGTGCTCATATTGCATTAAAAAGATCAGCCAGTAAACTATAATTGAGGTGAATTGGTGCTTCCATGTGCAAGTAAAAATACATGATGGCTTTTGCTATGCTGCCAGCCTCACCGCCAGATGGTGGCGAAAGGCTTCTACTCATTAATGACGTGATTATGACGTTATTTATAGACCCATCTACAACGATTAAATTTGCATTTTATTTGACCAGATTATGACTTGATTATGACGTCATTTATTGATCAATCTACGACGATTAAATTTGCATTTTTATATGACCTGTGGGGTGTACCACAAAGACTTACGATTGATTAAAAGTTACGATTGATTTTTTCTTGGTAGCCTCATCATGGACAGGATGCTCCAAAATTGATGATCTTAATCCTAACTCTAGCCCTAAACCCACTCTTAATCATATCCAAATCCTACTCTATAACTATGCGTGGTTTCCAAATGAGGCTGCCGAGAAAAAATCAATCGTAACTTTTAATCAATCGTAAGTCTTTGTGTTACACCCCACAGATCATTACGTTATTTTGACGTCAATTTATTGACCAATCTACGACGATTAAATTTGCATTTTTAAATGACCAGATTATGACGGGATTATGACTATTGGTGATAATTTTGTAATCGCTTATAAAAAAAATAGTAATGATTTCGGGTAATTAGTCGAGTCTTTATCATGTTTCTTTCACAAAACAATGTTAAACTCTTTACACAAGTATTTTTTTTTTACTAAGAAATAAATTAAAAACGTCAGAATTAAGCGGTAAAGTAGAATGAAATAAGTATGCAATTCATTAAAGAAGAATTAAAGAAACTTTAACCATGATATAGTTATATTATTCATAACATAAATCCATGAAACTATCTCATTCAGTAATTACTAATGCTCCCTCGATAAAATAAAGGCCATGAACCATGCCCTTAGAGGAAGAACTGAGTACGTAACTCTTGCTCCATAGCAAAGTTAAAGCTATGAGATCCTCTGAGTACAAAATCAATTGATGGTCAATAAAAGTTCTCTAGAAATATTTCAAATTATAAATCTGAACAACTAAAGACGCAGATATCACGTCATAAATCATACGTCTTTATGACGTCTTTAATCACGTCAATCTGACGTCTAATACTGGTCAAGAATACGGTGTAAAGACGTAGTTGACTATTGACGACGTCATAATCACGTCAATATACGATGTCACTATGACGACGTACGTTGCTGCAAATATTCGTCTTTAAGACGTCAATATGACATGAGACACGTCTTAAAATGACATAAATAAGACGTCTTTTTTACAAGTTTCTGCTATCAGGGATTCCATCTGGATTCACCCAATGGGTTAGGACAGCCAAACTTATTATCACCTCCAACCCGCTGCGGGTAGAACGGGCTTCGCGGCGGGATGACTGCAGAATGCATTTTTCCCCTTTCAAAAGCCGACGAGGAAAAAATTAATATTCACAAACCGCTGCAGTGACCTGTGAATCATCCCGCCGCTGCTACCCGACGTGTTTTCTTTCAGCGCGTTGTGACATCATGATGTGCTTGCGCGCTCACGCTCCCCACATAAAATACACACCCAGACTATAGACGTAGGCCTACTGCATTGAGTGTGCATGTAAACTAGTATGCTACGTAAATGTACATGTGTGTGGATGTGTGTGTGTTGCAATAAAAGGCGCATTTGAAGCATTTTGAAGTGAGTTGTTGAGTGTAAAAAGAAAGAGAGAGAGAGAGAGAATGGGGAGGGGGGGTAGAGATATAAGTTGATGGAAGAACATGATAACTAGAAAGATGGAGACGGAAGAATAAAGTTTGGATCATATTTGATTGAAGCAGCAAAGTTTGTTATGGCTGGAGCAATCAAGCAGTATCGGTAATTTTGCATTCACTCTGTTTAGTGGGTATAGTCTTTGAGATCATACACTTTTGTCAGAAACATCATGAGTTCTGATGAGAAAATGTATTATAAATGCGTGTTCAGCTAGAAAATAATGATTGGAAAAAAGAGGGGGGAAAATTAGTAAATGATAAGAATAAAGTAATGGACCCCCGCAAAAAAAAAAAGAAATTAAAAAAAAGAAAAAAAGATTAAAAAATAAATTTATATTTATTTTTAAAAAATAATAAAAATTAATCAAGAATTATGAAGTAATTTCTTTCCAAATATCTTGTTTTTACATGAGAAACAACAAACCATTGGCGCTGAAATGAAGATTAAAGAAAGGATCAACAGGAAAATACATCGGGCTCTATTTTCTACACTACAATTACAGGGTCTGCATGCAGTAGATACAACATTGCGTGAGTGTCATGTCATTGCCAATAGCAATGCGGATGCGACGACTCTATCTTATTTTCAATTTTGAAACTGCAGCAAAGCTGCTCTTATCAGAGGTTTATGCTTTTATTTTGGAGCTGTCTGAACCTGGTTTCTCAGGAAGTATATCTAGGGTTAATATTTCTTGTGTGATTGTTATGTTTGATGCATAATTTGTTGTGAATTGAGGTGAATTGTGCATTCTGTTTTGATCATCATGACCACCGTCGTGGCTAGTGACTAGGCCGGTAGCTCGGGCATTTAAATACCTCAAACCTGGTATTGTTGCACATTTGTCATGCGGTCAATTAAATCAAAATACGATGTTTAACCTGAAAAAAAAAACCTATGAATATACTTCTTCCCGAGCATTTCCATAACTTGGACCTTGATAAAAGGTATGTATGTTGATTTCACTCTTCATATTTTGACAAATATTGTTAGAACTAGAGTCTAGAAAGTCTTTTGCGACGCGTTGACCAAGCCTAATACTGCTTAATAACTTTTGACTTTTTGTTAATGGCAAAAATATTGCGGCGTATACCCAATGATTATGGTGTTTTTAGTACTTTGTCTTTGTGTTTAAGTGGATTAATGATTTAATATTATGAACCTACACTAATGACCAAAACCAGAAAAAATGACCATAATATGATAATGAGCTGTTTAGTGTGATTGGTGATCAAACAAAAAGATCTTTGTATTTTAATGGTTTTTTTTTTTTTCGGGCAACCAGATTTTTCATTCGGGCAACCAAATTTGGGCGGGAACCATAAAAAATGTTAGTGTTGAGCGTTGTTAATATAGGGAGGGGGCGGCTGCGGTTCGGAAAGAAAAAGAAAGAAAACAAACAATCAAAAACAAACGGCACGTAAATAAATTACAAGAGGATATTCAGCCATTGTTGCGTTACAATGCATTCAACAAGTACGCGCTCAAACTCCTTCGCCTCGGCCTCGCATATGCAGAATTACTTAATTCCACCAACGATTACATACAATACCGGTACTTATTACAATGGAGAACACCAAGCTTAATATTTACCGTCCTTCATCTCGTTCTTCAGTTTTCAAAGGAAAAAGATCAATTGAAATTACATAAAGCTACGATCGCCTATGCCTTCATCTCCTATTGAGATATTTATTGGTACAATTAAAAATGATTCCATGCTTTAATCTTGTTTTGAATCCTAAAACAATTTATGATTTACAAGAATTTTGAAATCGAGATGTTGAAATCGAGATTTTCAGGACTATTAGGCTAAGTGCATCAACAAAAATGTATAAACGAAATCCCCCTAAAAAAAAACCCTGCAAACAATACAATTCACATCAAATTTACAAGACGCGTCTTTGCGTCAACAGATCACTATTATCTCCTTTATCAAACTTTCTTTCCATTTATTATCTCATAATACGATCTCCGTAACACTAATAAAAATATTGCCCTACCTGTATTAGCCGTACACCACGTGGATCTTTTTCCTTGCCACGAAGGTCTATTCGAAACAAGCCACCCGGCCCTCGCATGTTTGATTATAAGACGCCCAGACCCCTGATATTATATTGATGGCACAAATAGTATTCCCATCACTGGTCAACAAGCAAGATAAATGTCCAGTGTCGATCAGCGTAAATAAAACAAGGACGGGAAGGCCTCGGTCGCGGCACTCCATATTATTGTTGGCGTCCTTCTTTGATAAAATTTCCAATTACGTTCACAACAATAATTCAAGTTAGAAAAAAAAAACAAACAAACAAACAAAACATCAGGCACGTACATGAAATCGGAAAGAGGATTACAATAATGCTTCAAGCGGGGCAGTCGTAATCTGAACGGATGATCTGAGAAAACACTACTCAATGTGTTATTGACAAAAAGTTTGTATGTGATGTAAAATGAGCGCAACGAACTTGACAAGAATTGGTTTGTGACTATATAAATGACTTGTTTTGTCATGATTTGTTTCGTCATTATAAATATTATCCTTGTATTATAATCGATGACAGTCTCTAAACCCTCCCCACCCCGCCTTCCGCTTGATTTTCTCCAAATGCCCCCTTTTTTAAATGTAATTTAATTTATTTAAACTCAGGAAAACCATAGACGTAATTTCTATGGTAAAAAAGTCATGCGCTTTCGTGCTATGACAATGTCACGGTCCTGATATTATATATCGCCGCCAGATACAGATCAAAACAATGTTATCGCATCTCTTTAAAGTGAAATTACACATGCTGGAGTAGGTCAACGACCTTGCTTATTTTTATCTGGAGCGTTGTAATTACAACGTATTGTAAATGTTGGACACAAAAGAACAAGAATTCCGGCATGTGTCTTACGAGAAGAGGGATCGTGTATAAACTTAACTTGGAGAAAAGAAAAATTCAAACTTAGAGTACAAAATTTCTTTCAATTCATGTGATGACAATGATTTAGATATATTTTTTTATTCATGAATGATGTTGATGAAAAGTGGAAGTGATAAAAAAAAGATGACGATGACGTTGTTGATGAATATGTTGTTGATGTTGATGAAAATATAATGGTGTTGATGAACGGTATAGGCCTACGATGAAAGTTGAAATTGGTAATGACGATGATGAATGACGAGAGAGAGAGAGAGGAGAGAGAGAGAGAGAGAGAGAAGAAAGAGAAGGGGAAGCTGAGCGTGCGCATAATTTTGATCGCTTATCACAGGTATATTCTTTTATATTATCAAGACAAGAAAAGAAAAAAAAAAGAGAAAAGGTAAACGGACAGAAACGAATGCACTCGTAATATTGAAGAAAAAAATAAACAAAATAAATACAAATAAAAGATTCAAAAAAAAATCACTATCTGTTCCTACATCAAATTTTTTTGAGTGTGTTGTTGTTCATCGAATAATAAACAGTATTAATAGGACTTACGTAAATAACCTTTTCTTTTTTACAAGTTGAACAACTTTTTTTCTTTTGTACATCGTAACGGTATACCAAGGAGGTCATCTGTACCTCCTTGGGTATACACGGCTGCGAGCTAATATCTTCACCACACCCTGATCTATCTTTCTTGGAAGTTAAACAAACAAAATGAAGAAAGGGCCCAGCTTAAAAGAACTTATCATGCCTATACCCGCATTTGACAAAATCATCAGGAAAGATATAGCAATAGTGATGCTTTCCATGCCTTCTGCCTTGAATTAATCAAGCAGCTTTTTGTTACTATGACAACACGTTGTTTGATATATGATATCGCGCTGTGCGACCAATCAAAACAATTAGGTCATGGACAAGCCAACCGTGTCGGCGCATATATTTTCAGAGAAGGAGGTGTTGGAATCTGGTCTGGTTTATATCAAAATAGGAACTCCTGCAACATCCTTATAATAAAATTGTCGATGCACATTTTATGGACCTCAAGTTATTATCTAAATTGCGTAATGCAGTACTTGGTTGCTGGATTCACCAGAGGAATTCAGACTTACTTGTAATGCAACTTTTGTTTCGTTTTGCAGTTTAAAAATGTTCACTTACGCTGTTATTAATACATAAACCATACTCAAAAATATATTGGCTAATAACGCCCCGCCAGTGATTTTTAGTATAGTCATGGAGTTTACTCCACATATACTTATACGGGATAATGAAATAACCTACTTGGTTAATCGTGCTTGGAATTGGCTTGTATCTTGCAAGGAGACTTGTCCATGGGTGGTAGTTGTATTTCACTTACCTTTTTTTTAATGTTTCTTAAAATATTAATTTGTTTTGATTAATGATGGATGATGTTGACAAGTGGCAGTGATATTATACAAAAAAATAAAAAAATGATACGATGATGACGATGATGTTGTAATTGATGATGTATATTGAAGCGTGCGTGATATTACATAAAATTTATATTGCTAATGACGACTTTGATAAATGATTATGATTGAAGTGATAAAAAAAAAACTAACTATGAGGATATGATGTTCATTAATCGATGATATAACATATAATAATGATGCGTGGTAAGACGATATATCTTGATATTGTAATGACGACAACGATGATGATGGTGATAGTGATGAAAATTACGATTGTTGACGGATAAGATATAAAAATATGTTAATGATGCGTGGTATAATAAGCTAAAACTTGAAATTGATAATGTAAAAACGACGATGATGATGAAAAATGAAAGTTATAAAACAAATTTTGCCAAAAGCTATGAAAATAAAACAAGCGTCATTTCCTGAGATCGTCTTCCAAGGGAAAGGAGAACACAACAGGTACTGTTCACCATTGTAATTCACATGGGCCGCGGGAGCCGTGGGGGGGGGGGGGCTGGGCTTCAGCACCCACCCCCCCCCACTTTTGTCAGCAAACGTGTACAAAAACGCAAAAAAAATGACCTTACATTTGTAAATTAGCCTGTTCAGCCCCCCCCCCCCCACTTGTTGCCAAGGCCCTACCACTTTTGAAAAAACTCGCTCCGCGGCCCGAATCATCATTTCACTCATCATTCATGCATGGCACATTATCATCAGAATTTTCGTGTGTTTATATTTATCAGTGCTTGTTTTGTATTGTCAAAATCATCTTACACATCATCTCTGTTTTATGAGGAAAAAACGACTGTCGATCGACAAATTTTCTTTCAATATTTATATTCCACTTTAATAGATGTAGGCCACCACAAGCTTGCTTCTTCTATCATGTATTTTATGTTCTTGATCACTGACTTACGTATTTGTACTGTTTGTTCTTTTGTTAAGATAATTGAACTTGAACTCATTCCCCACCCCCCTCTCTTTCTCTCTCTCTCTCTCTCTCTCTGTACAGCACTCTTTCTCTGTCGATGAAAAAAATAAATGAGAACAATGAATTAGAAGAAACCAGGCTAAAGCTCATATAATTATGTTTGACCCACAGTTTGATGCCTTTACATTCCTGTAGTAGACGATAGTACTTGATATAATTACATTGTATTTATTTAACATGATTATTTTTTTATGACAATTGATATGTGGCAGACTTTGTAGATCATGGGATTCTGATCCCTTTTGTCATTGTTTTATTTCATATTTTTGAAAGACATAAGAAAATCCCGAATTTAGTTATTGTATAATAGACAACATTATTTTCAATTTGAAATTTTGGGATTCAATTTTCGGTGTCAGTCTCTTTGAACTTAATAATTCAAAATATGGCCGGTATTCACCGAAAGCGTGAATAAATAACTTAGTACCCTACTAAAGTTAAGTGAGCCTGATGACGTATCTAATTCACCCTGGATAATCTCACTTGCAGTTAGTTTACCCTTTGTGAATAGCAAGATGTATACTTAAATACAATTTAGTAGGCCTACTAACTCTTAGTCACGCTTCGAGATATACGGCCATTATGTTGAAATTAAAAGAAAAGATCTTTTTTACAGATTCTAAATTCGTAAATAATATTTACGTTCATTTTGGAGCAATTTTTTTTTAATTAAGCATGAGATGTTCAAAGGAAAATGCAATGCCTATATAAAGTTGTCACAGAACAATTTCCCCCCTGATAGGGCCTACTACTTCAATTTAATGCCACGTCTGCCCTTCCTCTCTTTTTCTTATTTCTGAACCTTCACGTTCTGAATGCATTTGTTTACAAAGAAAAATTCCCACGGTTCAACAAAAAATTCTGACACCATAGTCCCGCGGTTCAGGACTCTGTTTTAAACCAGTATTCAATAATATTATGTTTATTTGTCTATATTTATTAACATTGTTTAATATTATTCAGTATTTGTTGGAAAGGAAACCTTTCCAATCTGAATGTATAGTTGCAATATAATCGGGTGCATGTTTTTTTTTACTCAACTCTGTAAAAGCTCATATTGTTTACAGAAGTTTTCCACGGGCCAAAGAAGTATGATTATCGCTTAGTCCCGCATTTTAGTTGCTCAAACATATTCACTTGAAACTATGGTAGTGCCTAACTACTATTCTTCCTTTTTCTTTTTTTTTTCCTTCGGATTTTAGCCTTCAGAAATCTCATAATTTTCAACAATTGTCTCTCCAAATCTAATCCGAGTTGCAATAGGCAAGTCTAAATATCCTCTCCTCTCTTTTCCTGGTATATAGGTAGCTTCTTCGGATCGCCCCCTCAATTTTTTTTTTATTTTTTATTTGTAGTGCCATTCCCAGGTATTTAGGTTTGCTTCTTTGGTCGCCCCCCCCCACCATTTTTTTTCTTCAATTTTTAGTGCCATTCCTGGGGAAACGTCTTCTAAGCCTTCTTCTTCTCTTCCTCTTTCTCTCTTTGTATATGTGAAAAAATCTTACGGGCAACATCCCTATGTGCCCCCCCCCCGCCTGGCTCCCCGAGCGCTACCCAGATACTTGAGTACTTCAGCTCCTATTTAAATGCTGTTATATCTAAAGAATTTTGGGTTATTTTGCAAAGTTATATGAAAAAACAAAAATTCTTACCTAACAAACTTTAAGAACCATGCCCCATCAACTTGACAATATGACCACATCGTTGGGTGCCTTAGTTAAAGACCAAGATCCCTCGTTGGCCTTAGTAAGACCAAATCGGTCCCTCCGTTGGGCCTTAGTTAAGACCATTGGCCCGTCGTTGGCCTTAGTTTAAAGCCATTCGTAGATCGCCTGATGAATTCCCCCAATTAAATCTCACTAATTCAAAGTTAATTACTATATATGCATGTGTGGTGTTCGAATAATGTGAGGAAATGACTGGAATCTGTTTTTAATTGAAGCCCATCCTTATCTATCCCTAGTCTAACATCACAATTCTACCACCCCAGCCCCCCCCCCCCCATGAAAAAAAAAAAAATCGCAGGCGGGACCACGTCCCCTCCCCATTCATCCCGGGTATAGACCAGCCAATGCCTTACCTGGAAAATCAGTACAAAATTTAATAAAATGTGCTACATGAAAATAGGTTGGCATTATCACCGGACAACTCAGATCATCTATACCAAGTCATTGAAGGTTTAAAATCAATATCTTTGAAGTTTTTCAGCCACTAAAATGTCAGAACAATATTGTGGCAGAACAAATATTGATGGTGCATAAGGAAGTTACTTCAAATACATTTTCGGCTTAATCTAAGATGACAAGATACCTAAGCTTAATTTTGTTATGTAGTCTGGACACCCGCACTCCCCCCCCTCCACCCAAATCCACCTAAGTAAACTGAATAGTAATGGAAATGGATTGTAAACGAATTAGGTTATATAGGACCATGTGTTACATAATACACCCACAAACATTAGGGAGATTCACGCAGGGAGGTAGACCAAAGTGGCATGGACATTCAAAAACGTGCAGCACCCCTCATAAGTTACCCAAATCAGAGAAGGGGGGGGGGGATTGGAGTGAGATTAAAAGGACGGTTTGATCTTTGGTATTTGCTATTTTCATTTCATTTCATTTGCGATTAAAAAATATGATGACCTAGCAGTTTAAAAGTGCGTTAACAGTTAACCTTCCGAATTCATTCGAATTGAATAGCTCGGTAGTGAACGATACATAATAATACATAGACTATTTCTTTAAGCGCTGTCTCCACATTAATAATCAATCACTCAACAAAGGCTATGTCTCAAAGAGAGCCAAAACTTGTTATGGAGGGGTGTGGTGATAAATGAAAAAAAGCAATCGACAAGAAAATGGACTGGAACTACTTGAAGGACATTATTGAAAGATGAGATTTCGCACTGCGCAGCTTCTTGAAACATCCACAACACAGTTTGAAATGATATGACGAGATGTTTGTGTGGCAATTGTCACATGTCAACAAAATTTTTCATTTTTTTTCCTGCTATAACGTATTATCGACATAACCATACGACCTCACGTTCGTGTCACCATTAAGGTATCATTAACAGCTGATTTATATAGCGCCATATGCCGCCTATGAAACTTTACCATCCCCATTTTCATCATCGTACGTGTGTACGCGGGTGTCGAGTTGAGACGATGCTGGGTGCCATGGTGTACACCAGCATCTACAAAATAGAAAAATATGAATACGTAATGACGGAAAATCTTGGATTTGAGTACGTACGGTTTATATACGCGGTGTTATGTTCTGCATATGCATGTCCAAAACGTAGGCGGGTGGCAGCCACAATAATGGCCTGGGAAAAGGTTTGTTGTTGTTGTTGTGTCAGTGTGGATGCAGGATTTCATTACAGGGGCCAAAAATCGAATTATAGATTTTGGCTTCATAACCAAATTTCTTTAACCGTTTACACCGGGCGAGCCAAAGGTTCTCTCATATTCTTTTCGATGGTGTCAATCGGGCCCTTTCGTCGTTCTAAGAGTATTTTTACTTTGCTTCCCTTTTATTATTTTTATTAATTTTCCTTCCTTTTGTCCCACTTTTTTTTTTCTTTTTCCTTTTTTCTTTGCTAGGGGAGGGGGGGGGCGGAACGCCGCGCCCTGCTTGTCTGTGGCGGGGGGTCCAAAGAAAAGAGGGGGTTAAAGCATAATACATCCCACTCTACCAGTGTGGTCAGTCCTCACCTCCCATAATGGTCTCAAACGCATTTTGGTCACTAATAACGAATAATGAAATTGTGTATTTTGTTTCACTTTCATAGCCGCCGTCTCACACTGCCCGTATTAGCTGCTGGCGATTCCGAATTTTTTGAGAAAGACTGTCTTATCTTGCATTTGTTGGAACATTCCAAACAAGGAAATAATAGCTGTCCAACAGTTTTGGTATTCCTTGTGAATAATAAAAATCCTGTGTTAATTCACGGCTATGACCCCCTCTCTCATATTAAAATCATTGTTTTCTAGTATCCGCAGTGACCGTCACAGCATCTTGCGATTTTAAACTTATTTGACATTTTACCTCCCAATTAACGATCGCATTGGGAAAAATCGCTTGCCATTGTTTCTATACATTTTCTGCATCTCATAGATATGTTGAATGATGGAATATGTACATTTTAATACGAACATTGCATTGTACCAGAAAAATCGATCGCCAGCAAATCGCACAGTGTGAGCGCGGGCTTTACGCAATGCCCAGTTCTAGCTGTACCGTTCATGATAGGCATATGCGTTGATAATGATGATCATCATCACCACCATTACCACCACCAACCCTCGCCATATGCCGCATCATGATCATCATTACCCCATTGATACCATCACCACTATCAACCACCCACCACCATATCATCGTCGTCACCCACCACAATTCTAATCATTAATATAGCCTACTAAATAAAAAAAGAACAAAAACAAAACAATAACAAAAACAAACAAACCGAAAAAAAACAAACCCCAAGAACAAAACATTGACATAAACGATGAGCTTGCTTATGTTAAAAGTCAAAATATGAAAAATAATGCACATTGCAATAACAATAATAAGTTCTAAAGAGCGAAGTCTTTAAACTAAACTGATATAACACAAGTAGCCCTAGGCGTTAAAGCTGAAAGGTGTCATATAAGAAAGAAACATTGGAATTATTTTATGAAGATTAAAATGATATTTGGGACAATATGAAGAGGAAGACGTTCGATGAAGAAGGAAGGCGAATAGAACAGAATGGGGGAGAAGGTGATCGAGTTTATGAGAAACGGACAGATAAAAACACTGACGCCAAAAAAAAAAAGTATATAAAGAATAAATGCAAGATGCGTTAAATAAAAAATAAAAAAACAAAAACAGAATTATAAACCACGTACGGAGTCCTTTTTTTATTCTTACTCTCTCGATTCATTCGTCATGGAGGCGGCCTAGGCCTGATTTGGAGATTTACGCATTGCACACGTACGTGCACGCGCACGTGCTGCTGCTGCATGTTTGCTGCATGCTTCTGCACAAAATCAGAAGCACAAAGAAACCACGAGGTTGCATGCGGCATATCATGGATAGAAATCATGGATAAGACGATCTTTATAGTGAGTAGTATATTAAGTTGGAATTTTTTCCAGACTTCCGTAATTTCTGGATGAGAAATTGGTCTTACACACTAGTATATTCTTTGTGATGCTTATTTACTGATTATAATTTTTACTGCGACTCGCATCGACACTGGCGATCTACCGCTTGTTATCCATAGTGCATGCATGTGATATTGATGACAGTGATTCCGTGATTTAGCTAGCGCATTGCATATTGCGAGTGCACACCGCGGTTATATATATTAGGAGTAGGCGGACGAGTGAAGGCGATCTAGCCGCTTTGAATGGCATGCAGTTGCTTCCGTGATCTAGCTAGCGCAGTTGCATTGCATGGCACACCGTACCGCGGTGTAGTAATGCGGACATCAGGGCCGAACGCGTCCGACTAGAAATCCATCTGGCGCTGGCGCGCCGCGCTTGATATATATTTTCCTCCGATGTGGTAAATGTACATCGAGGATTTCCTGCAAAGCGCTTCAAATCGTCCGGGGCGACAGAATTTCATATCGTACCCGCAGCGAGTTGGAGGTGATAATAAGTTTGGCTGTCCAAAGAGATCTGTATATATTCGAAGCATGGCCATTACATCGGAAATCAGATTTTAAGCTGATGGCTGACA
>CALNVZ010002225.1:19630-32159 GCA_940671915.1 Paracentrotus lividus | reverse complement strand
TCACATGGTTTATATGCATATCATCTGCACCATTAAACCAGAACTATCATTGTAATTATAGAGTCGCTTCCCAGAAGTAGTGGATTTGCATCTTTTCAAAAGCCTGGTCTTCGGTTCCCAAGCTCAATTTATATTTAACGTGTCCGTATTTACAATAAATTATTTCTGAGGATGGCCAGTTTTATCGCTCGCTTTTGTCATTAATTTTGTTTAACCGCTTGTGACCCTTTTCTAGAAAAAAAAAGGAGAAATCCATGGGATAGTGCACTGAAACCTAAAACGGTAGACCGACTAGCTTAAAGCTAGTCGTATGTGATGCCCAGAACTGACTAGCTTTAAACGTAGTCGGTCGCGACAAGGACCAGGCTTCCTTCAAAGCAACCCGGTTATTAACGGATTAGCTTTAAAAAACTTCGTCCGTCTCTACGGGACTAGCCTTCTGCCGCGAGTTCTTTGCTGCTGTCTTGAGCCGAACGTAGCATGACGGAACGATGGTAAATTATGGCTTCATCAGCTTGTCAGAGACGTCAATTCATGAAATTAGTTAGAATCATTTTAAAGATACGATTAAAAAACTATGCAGTTTTTGTCACAAGAATTGAGCAAAAAAAAAACCATTTATTATGATGAATATAAGCAGAAGACAGGAATTAATTACAGGAGCAACAATCATGTAACATTATCGCAATTATCAATAATGGGAGGCAGGAGGCCAGAAGCCGCCCACTGGCTTGCAGGCATCATTATTTTTTGTTTGTAGGCCTATCCTGCTTTGCATTTTCGGCCGTATACGCTTTGATCCTTGAGAGCCACTTTCAGAAATTCCAAAAGTCGTGCCTCTAATGCCAATTATTCTTTTCTTTCAGATACAAGTATCTAAAAGAAAAGTGGCGCGATTTATATTTATTATTAGAATAAATTTCAATTTTCAAAATTAATTTTGATTGTTATTATCGTTTGTAAAATTACACACAATTTAAATTGACTTTTGGCAAGACATAATCTTTGACCGTTGGTGATCTTTATAGCATTAAATCTATGAAAAAAAAATAGAAAAAAGAAAGAGTACTCAGCACAGTCATGTTACACGGAAAGAGATCGCCATTTATAATCACAAATTTAATGCTGCAGTCACACAGACACTTACTATAGTGTATATGTTTGTTGTTAATCTCATTCATCTTCTATTCTATCACTTTCTTAATGATAATTTTCTTTGTTCGTGAACGAAATTAGTCACATTTCACTGTCTGATTAGACGGGAAAAACATCCGTTGTGGTACCTCACGCAGAAATAAGAAAAATATTTTTTATAGACGCAAACCAGACGTAACTATTAGTGGTCTGATTATGTTGTTTTATCTCTGTAACAACGGGGGCAGCAGGACCATAGGGGTTGTTTATCTATGCGTGCCTGCGTCTAAACTCCTGTACAGTTTTGCTCGGTTAAAAGTGGAGAATTCGCATATGGTCAGTGTGTCACCAAGTGGTGACGGGTTATAGTAAAACAAGGGATGGAGGTATTTGATCGCTCCTCAGGGCTTTCCCGTAACATTTATGAGACTGGGTAAAATTATCACATTTTTTCAGGATAGCATGAAAGGCGCACGCCCAATGAAAATGATAAACTGTACGGTGTCATATTAAGCTGAGGCAATAATTCATATTGTAGATAATTATCACTACGCCGACGCATTTCAACGACGATCGGTCTGTTGAAGTTCTTCAGCTTCCGTATATGCTCATACTTTTAATACAAAGATACTTTTATTGGAGTAGGGTACAGGAGTGGAGCGATTATCCTAAGGGGCATGGCACGTTCGTTATTAAGCATAGGGAAGATTCCTCAATTTTTGTTACCTTCTCTATTGTTTGCTTGACGGCGTTATATATTTGCAGACCAACTTGGTCTTTGGATAACTTCGAGTCAATATTCATTCCTTAGGGAATTATGTGGTTCCTAGATAAATGTGAAAGAAATTTTCAAAAGCATTTTTAACATAATTAATCAATGTTAAAAACACAGTTCGATTTAAAGCACACATCTCGCTCATAGACACATGCATTGCAGCCATAAACTCCAAACGTGCATAACCAGATGCATTACTATAAACCAAAATTGGTGTAATTTTGTTTCTGCATTTTCTATGCATGCATATGTTAATACAAATTTAAGTGCTTGGAATACATTCATTACTGGGCAATAAACTTATTTGTTTGAAGTTTTTGTATATCAAGTGTTAAAAGACGATTTCTGCCCCCCTCTTTTGCACTATTTTTCTTCTTTTTGACCACCTTCGTAGCGCGGTTTTAGAAAATTGAAAAATTAGTTAATATTACAAAGTTTATTATGTTTTGTAGAAGCATAGCGTCTGTACACCATTTAACACCAATCCAAGATGATTCATTTCATTTTAGGTGAAAAGAATTAAGAAATTATTCGTCGGTTTAAATTAAAATTGTGAAGTTTTTCAAACCTTTTTTCCCATGTAACCACTCTTTTTCTATAGCTTTTATGACACACCGGTATACGAGGCTCACAAATATATGTTCACATTCTTCCTTTCAACCTTCTGCTTCAACATATTTAATGGGGAGGACTGGGGTATTATGGCCCTTGGGTTAATTATGGCCCCTTTGTTCTTTGAAAGCTTATAATTCTTTGCTGCATCACAATGATAATTTTAATTTTACACATGCCTAGCTAAACTCTTCCTACTATCATAATGAAGAAATAAGAAGCCATTTACATGAAATTTTGTGCTTAGGGAAGCCTAAAATGTACGGCAATTACAATTCTGTTCGTTGGAAAGTGGCAAGTCTGCTTTTGTATGTTGGGTGTGATATCATTAATTAAAATCATTTAAGATGAAATTTTGATTGAAACTGAAACAATAGGAAGTGAAAAACACAACAGAAAAACTTCCACCTGAATATCTTCAATAGTAGAGCTGTAAAGGGGGATCAAATTGAAATTGTCATTTGGGGTAATTATGGCCCCAATGCATAAACAGTGTATAAGCGCAGATATGCGTACATGGGGACATTAACTTGTACGATTTTGTACATAAATATATGTATTGCTTTGATTGCAAAATTTCAACATTTTGGTTGAACCAACTAGTGCTAAATCATTTTTGGTGGTTGATAAGTGTACTAGGAATACCCAACAGCAGTTGTTATACATTACCATCATTAATTAGCATAATATCTTTAAATTCATACAGTCATTACAATAGGGGCCATAAATACCCCAACCCGTGGGGTAATTATGCCCCCCCCCCCCAAAGTTGTTAACATAATGGTAATTAATATGCAAATGAGAAGTAGCCGGTTTATATTTTCTTTTGTATATTATAGGTATATAGATTGACTGTATTTTTACATAATTAGAATATCATTGGACTTTTCATTTAATAGTAGTAATAGGAAATGTGAAAAAGGGGGCCATAATTACCCCAGTCTCCCCTATGCAATATGCTGCTAATATCAATCCAGGTATCCTAAGAATATGAACAAAATACTTTTTTAAGGGGTATCTATAATAAGGAATTCATTTATGACACTACTTTTTTTTTCCATTTGCAAGTTCTTCTTTATTGTCTTAAAGAGCATAATTAGCTTTTATGCATACACTTACAACATACAATATGGAGTCATTCTTATTTATAGGGAGACAAAAATTGTTGTTGATTCGTCTCGGCTTAAGATGGGTTTGCAATGCAAAGTACAGTCTATGATGCCATATTTGGCTTCTGATGCGATTTTTTTTTTTTTTAATTAGTGGGATAATAATAGGCATGATTAGCAGTATAATAACTTTATTCCTACTATCCTAATAGAAGGAATACCCCCTGAATATAGTCAGAAAAACAAATTTAAGGGTTAGATTAATAGAAGGATATTCATTTATCGGAACAAAGTTATTATTTTCAATAAGTCTTCACAGCTAGCAAAATCAGCATAGAATGAGATTATTTGATTACCAACTATACTTAAAATACCGGAGAATAACAATATGGGCGGATGATAGTCAATCGATTTAATAGAAAAAGCCGGGTAAAGTTGAGAATAGCGATAAAATGGTCAAGTCATATATTAGTCATGCTAATTTAAATTGGCGTAAGAGTTAAATATTACGTGGCATATCGTTCAAATAATCAGGATATAAAAAGTAATATTTGCCATGGTCATCGTGTTGAGATTTAAATACATATTTATATTTCATCTGCATAACAGTCTTACTACATAGTATATCAACATAGTACGAAAATAGAACTACATGTATATCATTTTTCGTCTTTCCATAATAAGATTGTACACAGTGATTGTACATTAAGTGAGACATGCATATGTGCATCATATACCTGGTCTTATGCAATATTTTTGCCAATGCAATGCAACTCATAGAAAATGGCTTTGTGTAAATACAATTGCAAAACAAAGAAAAGATAAAAAATCTTACTTCTGTGTCTAACAATTGCAATATTTGTATATTAGGCAAAAACTTCAAGTGGTTTTTATATCCGCTGCATTTCCTCATCACATCCTGTTTTAATTTGCTTAATTGTGCTTATTTAACTGTATATAAGTCATTTATCCTAATTAAGGCTAAATAAACGTCTAATCTGCTCAAAGGATTTGCAAATACTGAGCAAATCATAGCTCTGAATTTACCTTGAAATATCCATTTTCATTTGGGAACAACACAATGAACATTAGTGATTCTTGGATAATTTCAGAAAGGACTGTTGATTATTGTATGTAGGTGATGTTGCATAGAAAAAGACTAATTATGCTAAAGTATATGACTCGAAGTACAATAAAGAAGAAACTTGCAAATAGGGACAAAAAAGTAGTGCTCATACAAATGATTCCTTATTATACGATACCCTCTGTAAGTATTTTGTTTTATATTCTGCGGAATCCAGTGAACCTTGATATTAGACTGACGTAATTAAAATTGCCATATACTCGCAAACTAAAATAAGGTCATTATATAGAAATTTGAATAGCTAATAAAGAAGAATTCTAAATAAGACTCGGCGAATAGGGCAACATAGAACTGCAACGTACATTTGTAACGTATGTAAAAATAAGCCATAGCTAGAGATTCACAAGAATGACTAATTTTATCCTTGTCAAAATAGTCGGAAGCATGACATGTTATAATAGTAAGGCATACGCTTGTATGCATATTTGAATATAGGCTCATGTAATGCTAACATAATAAAGAGTGCTCAATACTCTCAAGACAATAATATTTCTTTTGTGAACAATAAACTAGTGTTATACATAGAAATGAATCTCCCTCTTTCATGGAAAGCCCTAAGAAAGTTATTCAGTACTCTTGTTTCTCTTAGCCTCCAGGGCTAAATTGCGTCATTTATATTAGACATTAGTCTAAGGTCATTATTCTAATTAATGCTAATTGAAAAAAATTGCTCAGGTGCCAATTCTGGAACCAAGACTAATTTCATTCCTCTTAAATCAATTACCCATACTAGAACCACGAATCAATCTCAAAAACCTTGTACTTGTGAAACTTTCCGCGGATTCTTTGTATACTTGGCCCTCTAGTGTAGATCTCTATCTATGACTATCGAGACGAGACCTGAGCCTAGAGATGACGTTTCGTTGCTCTGTGACCAATGCTTTTAAAATTAGAAATATGACCTATTGATAGTCGATCAAATGGAGATTCTCACTTGCAGATCTGCAAGTCTCTATGTTTCAGTCCATTTTTCTAATTTAGATCTGCAAGATCAAACCTCCTTCATCTTTAGTTAAGTATTATATGCACATTATAGTACTGTTATAGGAATACGAGTGACCATATAAGCAATATGGTATATTAAGATACTCGTGATTATTACTGTGCTTAATTCTAACCTAGCCACATATTTTTAAACGTCATAGCTTCAGGTATGACAATTCCACTTTACAAGAGACTTTTGGTCAATAACTAGCCGAGAAGCCTATACTGGTTACAGGGAAGAAATATGAGGGTATGTAGGGCTATAAAATAATTAGAGATGCAGATCGCTATACAAAAAAATGAGAATAAGTGTTAGTGTTCGCATGGGACTAGCGGCAAAGTGGGCATCAGAATTTCGCAAGATATTTCGACAAGTAACGTGGCGTCGACTAAGACATCGCTGCGACAAGTGGTTCGAGTCGGCCTTATTTTGTGAAAAAAATACTGGGCAGAAAGCAGTGGGTGTTAAAAAAAACAACATACGACATATCTACTGTGACGGAGCATAGCAAGGCCTCCACACTTAGCCGAGTTGTAAAGTAGGCAAATAGTTGTGGCGTAAAGTTATTGGATTTGCCGGAAATTAATGAAGAACATATTCGCGGAATATTACTAGAGGAGGATCAGTGGGAGGAGGACTCTTCATTTATAGTAACGAGATGGAGACTACGCGAACAGGACGTCTGAACACGGGGGCTCGGCGGTAAACTCGTGGTCATACTCCCAAGAGTCGCCAGCGTCGTTCAAAATTTTTGAACACGTTCAAAAATTCACTAACTCGTTGTAGATCGTCGGTGAATTCGCCTTTAACTCGTTAGATATCGAAACAAACCCCCCCACTTTCGGTCCAACAACTCGCAAGTTACTCAGTAAGAAGATGTCGATGATATATATAGTACTCGGTAAATTTAATCCGCACTACTAGCAT
Source organism: Paracentrotus lividus (assembly GCA_940671915.1). Taxonomy (NCBI): domain Eukaryota; kingdom Metazoa; phylum Echinodermata; class Echinoidea; order Camarodonta; family Echinidae; genus Paracentrotus; species Paracentrotus lividus. The sequence goes on along the minus strand of CALNVZ010002225.1, from coordinate 25,473 downwards.
GTCTGAGGTACGAGCTAGTGTATGTTCGAAGTTTAACAAGACGAGATACGAAGCACTGCGAGTGTGATTTTGCGGAAAATCAGGAGGTGCATACGCGAGGAATTAAGAGTTTTAGATATCGAGCAGTAATGACAGTTTAACTACGACGGTTTTGGTAATATATGATGATTCGCAGATACATTGCCAGGATTTCTTTCAGAATTTAACCTGTTTGCATTTATGATGAAGATTTTTTTTATAATTGTGTGCGTTACTGTCTGTAGTCTATTATTAACACACTCATGGAATAGCTGTGTGTGTCCGTAAATGTATACTGGGAGTGATTCGTGCATATGCGATGATACGAGATATTTAGGATTTAGGAGCGTTATTCTAGGATACGGCTTTGGAGGTTCGTCTCCCTCCTAGTCGCGCCCAGTAGGCTTGCATGAGGTTCACCGATGTCGTCATCTACTTCTAGGTCTAAACAGATATTGGTGACGAGAGTCAGTATAGTCGGACACCGAGGGGGTTCAATTAGAAGGTGGAACTTGAGCAGGCTGGTATCGAAGCCAAAGACACAGTAAACCCGTAGTGCCGCAGAACGTTGCTGTTTTTCGGCTGAGAGACCCATGACTATCTCTAGTAGATGGCTTAGCTACATGAGGTATTGGCTATTTTTCTGCATTGATCTAAACCCAGGTGATCATGGGCGTGCCAGGACTCAAACACTGAATTATAAGAGGAATATGGAAGGTACTTATCAGTTCTCTCGAATTATCGCCGAGTTCGCTAATCCTTTTGGGGGTGATCACAGAGGAGAGCAACAAGTGGTTGAAAATAACATGACAAGAGATAGAATTGAAACGTTTATGTCTCCTGTTTCCCGTAGCCACCTCCAACCATTGTAGGCATAGAAATGCAATCGATCAGTGATGAAGAAGTACGAGCCCTGGTTTACGCGAGACACGGTATGATGATCAACATCTAATTCTTAGAGGCGATGGCATCAGGTGAGAAAACGTTACAAAGAAATTGTGGTAGTGTTTGGCTCAGTGGAAAAGAGGCCCGTACGCCCCTCATAATCGGGGTGAGAGGTCGGTGGGTTTCGTCCCTCGGCCGGAATCATACATACCCTCAAACAACGCGGGCCGGGAGGTTTTTTTTTTTAAAAAAAACGAAAATGGAGTTTGGTTTGCTTATCGCGTATACACGCCGACGAGACTGTGTGTTGGCCGTTCAATTGTGACAGAAAGCGGAGGATCGTATTTAGAGCTACTAACGGATCAGACGGTTAAATTTGTATGTAGTGACTCGAATCTCTCCTTGGGTGCTGCCAGTGGCTGCCGGAGTGCAATGGTCATTTGGGCATAAAGAATTTTCCTTTTTCATCTTGTTTCGGCAAGGTTGGTTTCGGACAAGGTGGAGGTGTGGAGCGTTTGGGGAGTGTAGGGTAACTGTAAAAATGTAAAGTTTAATACCAACCCAGTGAATCTGAACGCGATTTTCGTGTCCAATATTACGAGGCAATTATATTCTTTCAATAAACTGAACCCCACTTTGGGTGTCAATTAATCAAAATTGAACGTGATGTGCGTTTGAGAGGATTTTCGAAATATTTTCCAAGTTTTCATGTGCTTTTTCTGTTATTCCTTTAAGAATCCTGTTTTTTTGGAGGAGTCGGTACGCCCGCTCTAAAATCATGGAATTAGCCAATTGATGAATCAACGTACTTAGGAATGGGGACATGTCAACCAGCACCGTGTAAGAAACGCTCTATATCTATCGCCTCACTCACACCCTCCTCTCCTCGCGTCACTCCTCTCTCTCTCCGTCTTCTCTCTGCTCTCCTCTCCCCTTGCTCTCTCTATCTCTTCTCTCCTATCTCCCCGTCGTTCTATCTCTCTCCCTCCCCACCCCCTCTCTCTCTCTTCTCTCTCTCTAGTTATCTGTCTTTCTAAATGATATAGCAGTGTTTGTCTGCTATCTTTCTTCATTTCCTTTCTGTCAGTCCAAAAATTAACATGACGTTTAAATAACCACTGAGTCAATCGCTTAAAGTTATAATATAACCTTGTGCATATAGACGTCATAATCTCATAGCGCCCTCAATTCAGATGATATAGGAATACGCGTAAACGGATGTTGTCTAAAATGAGCGAGCTTGAGATCAAAAACGCCTCAAGCCTCTGAGATGGCGGCGCGATGACCGTCATGCATAAGTCTATATGGATCGTTGAGTCCTCCGACTTAGGGAACGCTATATCTATGCTCCGCCCTCTGTACAATATGTGACTCCTAAGGTTTAATCAAAATTTGTTCGACTCCGCTGCTTGGGCATGGGTTTAAATTTAAATATCTACGTCACAAACAGTAATAACCTCTCTGCAATTAAATACAAAACATGAAATGACCACGGATTGAAACCAGTCGCCATCTTTCGGATGGCGCACGACGTTAAAGGTTACGTCCAACGTAAATAATCATATCTGACTGATACACTTCTCCAACATGGTCAAACAAAATCACAACACAGGTAATAGAATACAAAATTCGGGCTATTTTTTAACTATGTTTCAATCATCATTATCCATAAAATTTATTCTATTTGTTTCATTACAGCCACAGAAGCTCCTGCTCCGTGCTGCGGACTGTGACTTTAGTCTACGACCGATTCCTTATGTGGCTATACCAACTACCAATATAATCAATTCCGCCCCAGGATGCATGTACATAGCGGGTAGCATGACTTCTAGGCACAGAACACAAACACTGGAGACCAGACCACGATACGATACCCTTGGAACGGCTGCAGCGTGACAATAAGGTGGAGACGTACCAAGACCCCAAGGACAATATAGAGTCGTCGTTAGAGGATACGTCGCGGAGACGCTTAACTGCATCATACCATCGTCCGCCGAAGACTGTACACAACAGAACCATTTGGTATATCAAATCATCTATCGCAGTTGTTAATTGATCGTGGCTGTATGACATAGGGAATTTTCAATTTTGTGAGCACTAAACAGATGGTAGCTTAGGGCGTGCTATCCTCTCGTGTCGCACAGAGACGTCTTCCGCGGACCAGAGATACGAAGAATATTTCGTCTGCCAGCCGGAAACGATAAAATAAGTATGTCAGGAGACGTTCCGCGCCACCTGATATGCGAGAAGTCGGGACGTCCTCCTGAATTTTTGGGAGAGGATTTTTTTCTATATCAAATTGTCTGCCGGAAGACGCGGTTTAGTCTCCGGAGATGTCTGCCCGATAGCATTGGGACCAGCTCTATACTTTTTAATTCGTCGCGGAGATCGTAAATTTTTTCCTATTCCTGGGGTGTCTAGTCGCCAAGTCACGACGTCTCACATGTGAAGTGAGATAAGCCCATCCCTAACTAACTGTCGCTAACTGTCTTAGATTTTCTTCTCTCTACATATGCCATTCGTAATTTGGCTTTCTGTATCTGGAGGGCTTTTTTTTTTTTTTTTTTTTTTTCTCTTTCGTTTTTTTTTTTTTTTTCTGCAAAGATATCTTGACTCAGTAATACATACCAATTAATCTCCTCGTATAGTTTCCAGAAATTACGGCATAAACGAGGGTTGAGTCAGCGTTCCATATTCCGACCGCAGTGTCGACCTGAGTAGGGTTGCATCCGTTGCCTCAACTATCATCAAGTATGCGGCAACCAGATATCTCATGGGTTCGTTCTATTAAAAAAACCCACGCTTACCTGGGAGGATGTGTCGGTTCGCTGAGCGTGACTTCGATTTGGTGACTTCTACGACGACTTAATAATCACAACCATTTCTTATAAGCGGTGATACTACGAAAGGCAAAACTCCTAGTGGTACACTCGCGCTGCAAATGTGACAAACCCAGCCGAGATTACGGGAAATCTTTGATTTACCAGGTGTAAAAACACCATCTACTGATTTGCGACTCGCAAGGCGGTCACAACCGTCGTAGCTACGGGGCACGTGCATCAACGTAGCTCCCTGCGTTGGATTGGCACAAATGCAGCAACAGGCGGTCGTTGCAAGTGTAAAATTGTTACATAAATATGAGTTGTGTGGGGTTCCAAAAGAGGAGCTAAAATCCAAAAAAAACGGTTTTGTCCAATAGGGCGCTAAAAATCCATAATTGTTCATTTAGGGATTTGTTTATCTTACCACTTTATCCTAACATAATATATACAGTTAGATCTTCAGCACATTTGCTGGGCTACCAAGTCTAACATCAATCCGTGTAAAATTTTATTTAGAATCATTAGAAATAGTTTTCATATTTTATGAATTTTTTGGATTTAGCTCGGCTTTTGGAAACAAACGGTCGAAAAATACCCGGTCTTTGAGAAAAGATAGGATATTCTAAAAAAAAAAATTTTTTTTTAATTTTCAAATTTTAAACCATCAGAAGCTGCTATTATTGCTCTGTTAGCAATATCATTTAGTGTTTCTTGTGATTCATCATTCTTATTATAGGCCTTTAAAAATGTACACAAAACTGGCGATCTGACGGGAGTTTTGTTAAAAGGAAGCTACAATCATGGATGAAAATGCATAAAAATTCTAAAATTGAAATTGATAGCTAGATTTTTAAAAACGTGATTTTAATTTATTGATATACCGATAGCATTTATCATATATATCATAAATTTATACTAATGGTATACGTAAATGGTAATTAAAAAACCTTGATTTACTCCAAACACTAAAATGGATTTAGCGCCTCTTTGGGGAATAGACAGCAAAGAGGCCTTGCTACAGTCAAACTCTTCATATCTAAAGGGCACTTGAACAGCAGTATTGTGTGAATCAATGCTGAAATGGGCTATTCCGCCGTATTTTTTTTTCATGTAATGATGTATTACTGTATGATTGTATGATGTATGTATCAAATTGGCAAAATAAGTTAATTTAAATAATAAATGATAGTAGACTTAGGAGCTCTTATTAATTGCTCTCTCTAGGACGCAAAACTAAAATGTTATTTTAAAAAACAAACATTAATCTACAACATTGATTTCAGTAATATCACAGCAACTCTTACTGTCTTAAAAAATGAGAGAGTAAAATGAACGGACCAATTATTGTTCATTGGGCATGTGGGGTCAAATGCAATTCTATGTGTTGTCGTAAGCTACAGAATTTTTATTTTATTAAGACAGGTCGATCAGTTTCTCTCTGTGGTAAAACGTAGTTGATTTGAGGAATGTGATAAGTAATAACAGCACTAGCATCCGATAACATGTTCCAAGTTGTCCTCAAAGGTCAAGCTTGTAACTGTTACGACGATTTGGTGATAACTCAGGTCAGGTATGGCGATAATCAGCTTCAGCCCGGAATGACTTACTAAGTATGGCCCAATTCACCCAGAATGGGGCATTTTGACCCTTCATGTTTAAGAGTATAGATCATAGATTAATTACTACGAGCGGTTTGTCAAATAGAGAACGAATCCCTTTCTTCCTCCCCCAGAGTGAGTTCGCAACCCGAGAAGATTTCTGCAGGGTTGAGGGTGATGTTGCCCTTGGACATCATGTTCCTTGAGACAACCAGCCAATTGACGGATACCCCCCTCAGTAAAGCTTCATGTATACTATGAGCATGGTCCTAAGAATGCGCGTTATAGTGACTTACGTCTTACGCACCATAGGTGGCATTGGGTATGAATTACTTGGAAAGGAAAACCCTCCTCTAAACACAAGAGACATATAATAAAACTAAGTTTCTCTCTCTAACTCGTGACCCCAGAATAACCCAATGCTTTCGTTGTTCCGTATCCAATACAGATTACTCCTTCCTCCCGAGTTTATTTTTTTCATTTTCAAGCTGCTGGAACTCCTATCTCCCATATCACACGA
>CALNVZ010002225.1:0-19605 GCA_940671915.1 Paracentrotus lividus | reverse complement strand
GGTAATGTCCTCAAGGGAATTGTCTGGGGGGTAATTGCGTCCGGGAGGTAATTGCCCGGGGGCGTAATTGCCGTGGGGTAAGTCCTCGGGGTCCTAATTGTCCGGCGGTAATTGTTCCGGGGGGTTAATTGTCCTCGGGGCGGTAATTGTCCCAGGGTAATTGTCCGTGGTGGTAATTGTTCCTCGGGGGTAATTGTCCGGGGTAGTTTTCCGGGGGTAATTGTCCGGGGGTAATTGTCCTGATGCGGTTGTTATTGTGTGAGTGTACTCATGAATTCCCTTTTAAAGAAAGGTGGTTTATAGATACAAGAGAGAACATGCAGAAGTCAGAACGAGGACAGCAGGACATATAATAGGCCAGATATACATGTACATTCCAAATATACTGCGGGCCAACCCAGTCTTGCCCCCCCCCCCTCCCCAACGAAAGAAGAACTGACAATTCTTGGGCATATGAAAGCTAAGGCAATGCCTCTTTAACATAAATTAGCTCGTTTTGCCCCCCCCCCCCCCCCAAAAAAAAAAAAATAAAAAAAAAAAAAAAAAAAATGGAAAGTGCTACAAAAAATGAATTTTTCTCCACTTTTGCAAAAAGAAGTAACTACATACTGCCCCGAGCTGGCTCGTATTAAAAAATTTGCCAGTTTTCCCCACGGAAGAAACCAGTAACTACAAAACCATGGAAAAAAAAGCAGTAACTACCAAAGCTAGTCTAATCATTTCAGACTCGCTAAGTCCTCCCGTGTAGTGATTTTTTCTACAGCCTTGTGAATTTTGTTTAGAACTATGAAGAGGCGATCATTCATAATTAAGTGGAACATAAAAACAGAGTGTTTAACTGTAAACTTGGACTTTGCCCTCAGCTGCCGTATGAAAGGGAGGGTAGTACAAAGTCTCATTCTTGAGACTAGGTAACTGGCCAGACTGCATTTACTATTGCATTGTGCACAAAGCGGTACAGGGTATGCACAGGAATTTGCGACAGCGCGCATAGGACCTAGACCAAACAGTTATATTACCAATTGGTGTAGATCAAACGGTAGTAGATCAAAAACGGTAGAAGACCTAAATGATGTTTATGGTATAGTAGACCAAATGGCCAAATATATCATGAGATTAGTAGCACCAATTGCTATAGTAACTAATAGCTGGTAGGACCAATTGCTTGTAGACCAAAATGCTAGCTAGACCAATTGATTGTAAGACAACATGGCTAGTAGACCAATTGCTATGTAGGACTAAATGGCTGGTAGACCAATTGCTGTAGACCTAAATGCGCTAGCCAATTCAATTGCTTGTAGACCAAATGGCTAGTAGACCAATTGCTTGTAGACCAAAGGCTAGTAGACAATTGGTAGTAGACCAAATTAGGAAGTAGACCGTAATGCGTTTAGTAGATCAACAGATAGTAGAACCCCAAGAGCGTTGTAGACCAAATGAAGTAGACCAACTAGTTGTAGACCAATAGGGCATAAAACCATGGAAAACTGCGCGCGCCAAACTGTACGTTTGGCCTTTCCTTTACTCTTTACCTCTTTACTTCTGAGCTCAAAAATGTCATGGGAAAATATATTTCCACAACATATGTTGAGCTTAGAAGGACTGGATAAGATATATTTCGGAAAAGAAAATGGGGAAAATCTAAAAATTTGTGTACAAAACGAATGGAGAGTTGTCCATAAGATCAGCCATTTTGAAGCCGAATGATGCCAATTTGAGGATCCCCATAGGAAGGAACAACTTAGACTTTTCAAACTTTCCATATAACTCTCTTTTTTTTATAACCGATTTTATGAAACTTTTTTCAGATTTGCTCATTCTCATTTTCCTCTTTCTGTAAGGTTGCATTCTCTGCTTGTGTTTGGATTCCCCTTATAACACGTGAAAATAATAGATTTCGAATGTTAAGAGAAACGAGGTATGTTAGCATAATAATACCACAAAATTATTTTTTTGATGTTTCTGTTTTTAAGGGCTCTGCCAAAAAAAAAAAAAAAAAAAAAAACACAAAAAGTGATTTTACACAGCCTCAGCACAGATGTAGCTTACTTCTTTCTTCCGTGGGGCTGATATTAGGGCCTTTAGATAGAGAGAAAAAGAGAGAGAGAGAGAGTGGAGAGAGAGAGAGGAGAGAGAGAGAGAGAAAGAAGAGTAAGGCGGAGCGAAAGATAGAAAGGAAACAGAAAAAAAGGAAAGCCCGAGAAAAGAGAGAGGTGAGAAAGAAAGAAAGATAGAGAGAAGTGCGAACAAAAAAAATAAAAAAAGACGAGTGAGAAGACAACAGACATACGTGTCATGTACAGTATCTGAAAGGGTACATTATGCTATGAATCCAAAGTGTTGGGCGCGTTTCGGTCTTTCGTGTTCACGTATAAACAAAAACTAGGATTCCCAATATGTTCCCCGCTCCTTGCTTCTGCAGGTTGGATTGTACTATACCGTTCAAATATTAGCCGACATGCAAATCGTACTTAAATAATAACTTGTAATCGCGATTTAAATGTGCGATTTACTTGTGTGAGAACTGGACTCGCACCATATTATTTAATAATATTCTAATTCGATGTTTTTCGCCGCGGACTGCGTCATAGTATTTGCTCTTGTTGATCCCGAGGACTGAATCCAAGGCTCAAAGTAAAGGCCTGCCCACAGGAAGGGCGATCGATTGGCGACAATCAACTACCTGTAGCACCATTCGCAGGTCCACTTGCCTTTAAAATCGTGAATTATCGCGTTTATCGCCTAAACGAGAGGGAACAAAATTCCAATTCGTCGTTGGATTTTCAACAAGTTTAACAATAGCCGGTGTCAGTTAGGTCGACATCAATGACCGTAGCCTGTCTTCTCTTGTCGCGACAAGGTTTTCGTAGCATTTGCGCCAGATTAGAACATGTTTAGCCCAAGCGGACGCGGCCTGTTGTAGGTTGCCGCGCTACAGCGTACGTTGCACGCACCGCTGAACCAAACGGCCAGTTGAATTAAGCCCCGCCTACGGCCTTTGTCGCCAACCTAAAACATTTCAACCAAAATCAGGATCGGCCTCCTATTCAGATACTATACAGTCGCAGCAAATTTTTGAAATTTCCGAAAATCACTCACGACAAAATATAATGCGCGGACTGACAGATGACTATCACGAACCTAAAGGGCGACTGGCCGCCATCAGGTTAGAGAACACTAGTTCGGCCTGTGCAGTCGCAAGGATCACAGTGCATTTAAAGAAGATTTCATATTTTGTTGATTTTAAGCTGCGAAAGAGAAGTCGATCGCGCTAGATGCGCGAAGGTCGAGGCTATTGTTTCGCGGGAACGAGCTTTCTGTAGTCTATTTGTTTTGTGCGAAGCAAAAGCCTTTGTCGTAGCCTACCGTAGACAGAGTCGCAGGTACGTATATGACCTACGGCACCTACACTTCTGACACGATTCTGGCAGTTCTAAACAGGCGTAGGTTGTCGCCACAACGATCGCCTATTATTGCAATTAAGGAGTGCTCAGGATATATATTGGGACGCCAAAGAAGAGTGTCTGTGATTTTTTTTTTTTTTTTTTGTGGGGGGGGCGGGGTCGTTCGTTATGATCGCATGTGGTTGCGGTCATTGTTTTTAATAAAGTATGATAGGTCCATTTTCTATATTTAAGAAAACGGGGTAGGTGTACATTTTTTTAATTTACTGATCGCACATAATCTGATTGTTAAAAAAAAAAAAAAATTAAACAAAATAAATATGTTATTTTTTTTTTTTTTATTTTTTTTTTTTTTTTTTTAATAATAAGGTCTTGTGTTATAAGTGTGCCATTGTGAACGACATTATTGGGAATGTGCCCATATGTCATTTGAGAAAAGAATTATTGTGGAGGAACTGCTTAAAAAAGAAGAATATATTGAAGACTGTATTAAAAAAAATTTTTAAAAAATGGGGCAATATACGGGGTTAAATTATAGTCTTTGGTCTTTTGCTCCTATAACTATCATGGCATTATCTTTAATGATTTTTACCTTTTGATTGCCTATAGATCATGTAGAAGATCTGTACAATTATAAGGTTATTATTTTCATGTGATGTCGTTTTAAATTTGGCATATATTTTATCCTGTTACCCAACAAAAAAGTCCATGATTTTAAATGATGATATCGAGAATTAGTGCCATACACACTAAGTGCTCTCCGAGGGCATTTAGGCCATGTCGCCAATGTTTATATTTATATTGTTCGAAGACCATGGCCGAATTCACAAGGATTCTGCAAAACCCGGATATATGGATCGGTGGGTTTTGGAGATCGGAACGGGTCCACGAATCACCAGTTTATGATTCCACAAGTTGAACCAAATTATGACGGATTATGACGCTGTGGCATCTGATGGATTCAGTCGAGTTCCTTGTGAATACAAATTGAAATCTGAGTCAACCCTAGGTTTAACCGGGTTGAAACCATGGATTTTGCAGAATCAACTTTGTGAATTCGGCGGCATGGTTTGTGCCTGCAAACTGAATGCCTGTGTATTTAAATGATAATCGCTTCAGCGTTAGTTCAGTTATATTACTTACAATATAATTGAAATATTTTATAATCAAGAAGTCTTATACTTATATTTATCATAGACCTATAGTCATGTATATTGGCATCATTATGTTTATTGCTTGGAAAAAAAACTATAAGAAAGTGAATATTCTTTTCCTGTTCTGGTAAGTATTAGCAATATATTTATCTAGTGGCTATATCATTTATATTTATTAAAAGTAAAGGCATTATGTTGTAATTCAAGTTATTCTCATAAAGAAAGGTTAAGTCAGGACGGAAAACGAGAATTCAGAGATGAGGGTGACTAATGGGGAGAGAGTGTTTATGGAAGCCAAAGAAGATGAATCTATTGTATGGCCTACCCATGAAAACCTAAACGGGTTAGCCGACTAGCTTTAAGCTAGTCGTTTGTGATGCCCAGACTGACTAGCTTTAAAGAGGTCGTCACGACGCGGGGACTAGCTTTCCGCTTCACAACAACGGTTTATACGGAGCTTGCTTTAAAACTCGTCGTCTCTACGGATCTATGCCTTGAAAGCCTAGTCCGTCAATTGTCCGTCAAGATAGTCCGTCAAGGACGGATAGCTTTAATGCTGTCGGGTCACGATGGATTAGCTTTCCAGAAGTTAGTGCTGCTATGACAGGACTAGCTTTATGCTATGTACGGTCACGACAGAACTAAGTTTAAAGTCGTCCTGTTGCCGAGTTGACGGACTAGCATAAGTAGCTGTCGTTAGTGCTGGCCAGACTGACGAGCTTTTGAGGCGAGACTGAGATTTTTTTAGCTATAGTCGGTTCATCTGGTTGTAAAACTTAGTCCTGTCGAGCTTTTCTGCCGCGGATGTTCTTGCTGCTGTGTTACGGATCATAGCATGAGGATGAGGTTAATATGGGCTTCACCAGCTTGTCAGAGAGTCAAAATCTGAATATGTTGAAGACATCTTTATAAAGATACGATTAAAAAACATTATTTTGTTCACAATAATTGAGCAAAACTCTTTTCACTAATGGATGCAATAATCTAGCAAACAGACTGACATAACTTTTAATGATTGATGCTTATGGTCAGGCTATCGTAAGCTCTCAGATTGTCAAGTCAAAGCCCTTTGTTTGAGAATGTTTTTTTGTATCCACTCTATCACTGGTGTTGGCGTAAGGACAGGGCAATTATGAACTATGGTAGGATAGACGGGTCGTTGAAGTCTTTAGTGACAAGGGTTTCAAGTTTGCGTGTAATTGAAGAATGGAATATTTTGTGAACATACCGAGTACGTGATGAGGTGTCATGATTGATTGTTAGTCTTCGTTAAGCTTTCAGATTGTAAGGCAAAACACCTTGTGTTGAGAATGTATCCACTTTGATTAAGCTATGATAATGATAGATTCTAATATATATGAAGTAAATAGAGAGAAGGTAGCCTTGAAAGACAACTATTGATCACAAGCTAGTCATATGCGTCATTCTAATGCGGTTAAACCTGCAGTATTCCTACCATCACTTTTATTACCTGGCGTCCATGTCGTGGCGCGGACTATGCTCACAGGAGCGTTGAATTCAGAGTTTCATGGAAGAGTTCTTAAGAAAGACACAATGTTATGGATTTCTCCAATAGTTTTTAATTCGGTAATTGCTACAATTTGGAAGAATGAATAATCGGGGATTAAAAAAATAAGACGCATAGGTGCATCAAAACTAGATAAGAAAATAAAGCATAGTAATATGATAATAGGTTCACTGTTTTAGGTAAAAGTGCAGTTCAAATCTTATATTATGGTTATGTTAAAATGAATGAGAACTATATAGCTTTTATTAGTCAGTCCATTATCTACAGCTTTGAATTTACACGGGAGGTCTCTTGTTCTGGTAGCCGTAATAGGTTATCATTTGTCGGTGATCTTGCCACATTAGTTTTATCTTATGCCTATATCTTACAACGCAGTTAAAAGTTAAAAATAAGTCAGATTAATCGTATCTGTAGGCCCAGTCTGTCACGCCAGATCGATATCAGCATCAGGTCTTTGCTATCAAACATTATTAGAGGCAATACCAGTATTGTCTGTAAGTGACATAAATACTGTATATCAATACATATTTCCGCGCTCGGTCTCTTCGCATTCATAGCAGCTAAGAGAACGTACATTGGTCTGGGATTATGGTCGGGCTTCCATGATATATTGCGGAGTAGAGCATGGTGATTGCGATTGTAGGCCGTTTTAGATATATTGCCATTAACGCGGTAGAGAGACTCTGGTAACATATATTGTTTTATTCTAAATCTCCGAAATATGTTTGTTTTCCGCTTAAATATCATTTGATTGACAATCAACTTCCTTCACCAAACCTGAAAAACTAAACGGGTAGACCTACTATCTTATAGAGCCTAGTCGTAGTGAACCAGCTGACTAGCTTTAAAACATAGTCAGTAGCGTACGGATAGTTTTCCTTTAACAGCAACCGGTTATTTACGGACTTCAGCTTTAAGTTCGTCGTCTTAACCGGACAGCTTGAAAGGTATCTCGTTCAGTAGTGGGTCACGACCGACTAGTTTAAAGCATAGTCCGTCTGACCCGACTGAGTTTGAACGGAAACTAGCTAAAAGCTTAGTGCGAGTGATGCCCAGACTGACGAGCTTATTGAGCAGGACTAGCTTTACATTTAGTTTTGTCGCGATGGTGTTCATCCGAGTAGTGGACGACTATGTTACGGCTAGCCTTAATAATGGATCTCAGCTTGTTCAGAGACGTCAAATCTGAAATGATTAGTGAAGATTTAATAATACTATTAAAACATGCATTTTTTCCAGAAATCAAGCTAAAAACATTTATTTGATAATATAAATCAGCGAGAACAGGAACTTAATCAGGAGACACAATTAGGTAACATATGGGGCAATATATAATAAATGGATGATGTTGAGAGTTTATTTGGAAATAAGATTGAAGAGATTACACGGCCCGCAACAACAAGAGTCAGGTAGATGCAATCCAATGAGCGTAACATAGTACTTTTGAATTTAATATGTTATGTCTGCTTCAGGGCGGCGATCTATGTCAGCACTGGGGACCGTGAAACACCGCCAATTTATGCCTTAAGACATTAGCATTTAACATACAATCTTGTGCTTCTTTATTAGACTTCACTAAGTGATCACTTTAAAATTCGAGGGGGAGGATTCCCCCAGAAAAAAAATTCGAGGGTCCAGGTCCCCCTGTCCCGGGTCGCCCGAATGCTACATCACATTACATTTTGTTGTGTGTAGCGGCTGTCGTGTTCTTAGCATTTTCTTTCTACTTTTTTTTGAGAGGCCATCAAAGCCGAAATCGCTGTGCCTCTGAATGATCCATATCTGTTCTTCAGATACCAGTAATCTAAAGAACATGGGCCGATATTTTAATTATTAGAATTAAATTAGTTTCATTATTTATAAATTTATAAATTCAATTTGGCAAGAAGATAGTTGTTTGCGTGGTGTTATGATAGCATCTAATCTATGTGGAAATAATAACGCTATCTATGAACTGAAAAATAAGGATATTCAAAAAGAGTTCTCTCAACATATGTCACAATGAAGGAGATGCCATTTATGATCAAAATCTTCCGTTTTATATGGGTTGCCTTCCTTAAGTTTGCTCAATATAAATTAATTCAACATACGATGGCCTAGATACAATTAAATAGATGATGTTTTTTCCAATGCGGCATCGTTATCACTCGAGTGCTACATTTGTATCACTGATGTTGCTTTAACGGAGCATTCACCGGGCAATCTATAAAAAGAAAATACGACAGATTGGCATAGTAAGAGCAATAGCTTAAGTATAAATGAAAATACAAAATAAATTAGACCAATCTGGTCTATATAAATACATTCATGCTGTAATTAATCTATTATTAAGCTAGATTGCAAGGACAACAATATTAGCTATTGTCTGAATTTATTCTTCGATTGATTTATTCATCGTAACTCAGTTGTAGACATCTTGCTAGTTAATGTCCTAGATATGACAGAATAAATGATGTGCATGTGAATTTAAATGGAGTACATGATTGACATTGCATTCATGACTGTGTGTATATCAAAAGCATGAGTCAGTCATTTTAATTGTAACGACATTGCATCTTGTGTATGAAAATGCTAGTCGCAGTCATTCTATATGGGTAACTGAGTTCGACTAAGTACTATTTTATTCAGCTCGCGTTGCGGAGTCGACAGACCAGCACCAAGTGCTGCGGACTGGCTTTAAAGCTGCGTCGTCAAGTTGAGAGTTTAAGTTCAGTTGTATGCTAGTCGTTCAACGATCGCAATGAATAGATACATGGACTATTTTATAAACTAAGTCAACGCTCAAATTGACCGGACGGACTTAGTTTATAATTTCAGTCGTCACTGACGGACGGGTTAAGGTTATTCACATGCATATTCGATCAAAAAGAACATTGAGAATTATTTATTACAATGATATTGTATATCTACATTACAATTTCATTACTGTCTTACTACAGTTATGTGTTTCATTTGCTGAAATATATGTGGTTATTGACCTCTCTCCGGGTCCATCTTGAGTCGACTGTGAATTGACATGATATATGTGCATGGGATCGGGTGTTGCCCACATGCTATTTTTTTATTTTTTTTTTTTTTTTGTTGCAGGCGTTAATTTCAATATTTGTTTAGGACAAGACCATTTATTTTTCACAGTGCAGCTTTCTTAAGTACAAGCACGAATGCAACTTAAAAGCGGCATAAATCTCCAAGGCAACAGAAATTTTGGAAGGGGCGCTAAGGCCGTAGGGGGCAACCATGGAATGGGTCTGCTGCCTTCGTTATTTAAGCCATGTTACTTGTTTTTGTTGTTTTAATTGTTGTTTTCGAGGGTAATGTATTATGTTGCAATAGGAACAGGAGGGACGAGTTAGGAGAAACTAGAGATGCGAGTTTGTAAGAAGGAATTCTTTGGTTTGTATCCAATCATTGTATATATCCCGGAAGCGATGTTATAATAATGTCAGCTCTTCTTAGGAGTCTTCGGTCACGAATCATAACAAAACTAATGTGTGGTAGTCGCAATGATAGTGAACATATATATCACTACTTTAACACAACCTCTCGCTATAGTTCATTGTTGTTTGGTATCTACTCTATCAACATTATAAATTCTACTTCACGTTGAGAAAAATATCCCAAGTACTGCATAATTAGCATTGTACAGAGCCACGATTGGAAGTGGCGGCGTTTGCGAAGTAGTCGGAGAGTGTTTTGGGCGCATTCGGGACACTATACTCTTCATTAACATCTTCCATTATCGCAGAACTCGGCACCAGTACGCTTTTACAGTCTTGGAACTCAGAGGCAAGTCGCTTGACGTCGTATATTAAGCTTGCGCAAATGTTTAAGATTTTCAAAAATTTGGTTCAGGCTCTTGAATACCCTGAACGACTTGCGTTGCTAATCGAACAATCAGAAGTATCTCGCAAACTTCGTGAAAGGACTCGTCATGGGCATTTCGCAACTCGTGAAATATCAGGTCGAATTTGCATAATATTGCATAAATTGTTATATACTAAGTCTTGTAGAGGAATCAGATATGAAAGGTTTTGACAACTGGCAATAACTCAGACTTGGCCGAACGCACTTGACTAAACTTGTGGACAGATTACGAATCACTTCGGACGCACGTCGGTTGTACTGACTCGCTATAACATCTTGCCTACTCGATGAGACTCGAAATATACTCTGTAAAAATTAGTTCCACGAGTTGGAGCATCGGAACTCTTAAGCAAGGTCACACTTAGCCGAGTTGTAGTAGCGAGTTGTGGCGAGGTTATCGCGAGTGCCAAAATTAGGACACTCGGATAACTCTCGTTAAAGCTCTTCATGTACTCGGGATGACTCGCGACAACTCTGCACGGCTCGGCGGAACTCGTTCAACTCTCCAAGAAGTCGCCAGCCGTTCAAAATTTTGAACACGTTCAAAAATTCACTAACTCGTTGTAGATCGTGGTGAATTCGCTTTAACTCGTTAGATACTCGCAAAAACACTCGCAAACAAACTCGCAGTACTTCAGTAAGAAGTTCGAGATATACTCGTAATTACTCGCCACTTGCATGTATACGCGAGTGATGTTCGAGTTTAACAAGAGCGAGATACGAGCACTGCGAGTGTGTGCGAGTCAAGCAGAGGTGCCGCGAGATAGAGCGCGAGTTAAGATCGAGCATGACGGAGTTACAACGAGTTTGGTATGAGCTTATATTCAGAGTACATTGCAAGCGCATCGTGACATACCAGCTGTGGTTTATAAATATGTAGTGATTTACATTTTTCCATAAATATCTGAATGTGAGAACAATGCATTTATCCCCACGCACATGGACTACATAAAAATAGGCCATCGCCATTGATAGCCATTGCATTACCAAAACATAAGCAAGAAAGATGCCTCGACCCAAGAATCAAAGAGTGGTGGACATTTAGGAGGAACAGACCCGAAGAAGATACTATCGTTCAGGCAAGGGCTGAAGTAGAAGGTGAGTGCAAGAAGAGACGATCGGAAATGGTGGAGAGGCACATTGATGAGCAGGAGCCAGTTCGAAGGACCAAAGACCCATGCAAGTCCAGCGGTCCAAACTGAAACTAAACAACAGGGCCTCGTGACGAGGCCGGTTCGAGGAGAATGAATTTCGTCCCTCTTTCATTCTCCAGGTTCTACTCAAGCTAGCACCCCGCGGAGGAGGAAGGAAACAACAAAGAAGGACGTCCACCCCCAAAGAGGAGAAAGAAAACAAGTTATCGCGTACACATTCACTGAAGAGCAGGAGTAGAAATAGCAGAATGGTACAGGGATCATGAATGCCTTTATAACAGAAGAGCGAAATCCTACAAGGACCTGTGAAGAAGACGAGGCTGATCGAAGGAAGGCCAAGGAGTACGGATCCGTGCGTGCTCCGGTGAGTAAATTAAGATGAATATTAATCTTCTAGTAGGCTATTGAGGGGGGGGGATGAGCTTTGTGGGAAAATATCAGCACTTCACGTAATTTGTTTCAGATGCATTCATTACTATTTCTGCGATATTTTAATCATTATCGAATATCCTATGAAACAACTGCAGCCACTTGCAAACCACAGGACATGCATTATGCCTTTATGTTTTGGTACACAAAAAATCTGATTTCTTCTTTTCATTTCCTGTTACCCGATCTATACATTTTGCTATTTTCCTTCATAAGTATCATGTAGTAAATACATTTTTTTTTCCTTATTCATTAAATCAAGTTCAACAGCTGACAAATTTCCTCAAGTCTATGAGGACACAATATAGCCGCCTGACTAACCCAAAGTCTGGAAAGGGGACCAGAGACACACCCTACAGTGACAGGATCAGTGGCTTCTCAATACATTCCGCTTCCTCGAGCGGACACATTGTGAGAATGAAAGGGAGAACATTGGGAAGGGTAAATATGCATTTGATGTTCGTTTATGATCTGTAATTCGTAATATTAAACAATTATACCGACATTCAACAAATTGCCCTATTTTTACTTTTTTGTATTATATTTTGATAAAGTCATTCATTTTTGCAGACAAAAAAAGAACAAGGAGCTTCCCGGCCCAGAGAAGACGAAAACTCTTCCCCTGACCAGGACAGTGACTCTGATGAGCATGATTACGACGAGACCATCCAAGAAGCTGATAACTCCCCAGGAGAGCATGAAGATGATTCCTCGAACATCAAGTTATCATCTGTTGGCAAGGGCAAGGGCAGAATGAAGAGAAAACATTATAACCCCTAGCTAATGTGTCCTCTGAAGATGCTAAGGAAAGGGAACTCCTGGAAAAGGTGAATATGGTTTACTGTAATAAAGACAGCGACAATTCGAGACAGTGTTTGATGTGCATTTATTATTTACAAAAGTATACATGTATAGCAATGTAACCTTAGTTTTAAATTCTGATCTTATGTCCACGATGTCTGTCATGATAACGTCATATTATCGTACCATTGAGGGGGAAACTCTTTGTTTTTTACTTTTACCATTAAACATCAAAACATAGGTTTACACACGTAAATTGCAAACTTAAAATTTACCTCGATTTGCAGGAAACATTGTAATTCTACTTCAGTTAACTTGTAAGAAAGCAAAATCATATTTTATGCTTACTAAATATTTGCTTATTTTTTCAAATTTTTGTTTTTCATCTAAAGGTCTATTCAGATAATTGCAAAGGTATGAATCTCCATGCTTTCAAGGAAATATCTCTTACATGTAGATTTTACAAATTTCTCTATTTTTCTAATATTCCTAATCTTTTTCACAACAGAAACTCATGACATTTGTCTGTGATGAGATTTATGTTGATGTCTCTATTGGACCCCTCTCAAAATCGTAGGTCATATTAATACAAAAATAGTAAATAGTCTGAATAACGATCGGACTTAAAATAGGCACGTGAATATACAGTGCGTCCAGATATCATACAAACCTGAAACAAGGGGAATTTAATCAAGTTGTGGGTACGCGACTATATTTGTAAGTTATTCTTAAAGTTATTATCCATGTGCTTTTCAATGATTAATCTAGATGATATTCCTTCATACTGCAACAAAGAAATTCGTTGTGAAATTTTGATGCGGCTTGCCAATCACCATTTGCTACATTTTCCGCAGATAAATATCGCAATCAAATTCATATCATCCAAAGGTTCACAATGGTTGTTGATTTGCAGATTTGTATATTCACCTATATCATGTTGGATTAATTAATGCAAATGTCGGAGAATAGTCTGCAAGTAGATGTCATTACTCAATCTTTAAAAAAAAGCCATTATGTCTCTGTGAAAGAATTTAAAAAAATTCACATAAACGTTGATACCGTATTACATCCCACAACTTCTAAAATTATTCCATTGTTTTAGTTTCTGTTTTATCTAGGATGCATTTGTTTAATGAATAAACATTTAAAACATTTAAGGGTAAATATAACGAAAGTGTAGTGTAAAGTGAAACTCTCATAGATATTTGATTGTGTGCGAAATATTTAGTATAGTACATCTTTGTTCCAGTATTCTTTAAAAAAAAAAATCTGTTGGCAGCCTTCATACCGTGATTACTGGTAAACTGTTCATCTCTAACATGGTGAAATAAAAACTGTGCATGTGTTCATATGTTTGTTTAACTGACTGTTATTCTTCATTTATGTTATAGCTCCTCCAGCGAGCAGATGAAGTCAGAGAACTACGGAAAGTCTGCTTTCGCCCGCTAGCGTCTGTCCCCGCCCAACTATCCACACACGAGGGAGCAAGTGAGGTTTCCTAGCATACTTGACTACACAGGTGCGGCAGATCTCACAGGAACAGTGGCTCAACTTCCACCGTGGACACAATGAAGATGGTCAAAGCTACATTAATCGGGGGAGGTTCATCACCCTCTACTCCGATGGTCAACCACCTCTTCAGTCACAACATGATGACACCTTCTATTCGCGCATCAGCCGTCCCAGGGGGCGTTTTCTACGTACGGCAGGATGCCTCCACCACCCTCCCTCCGCCGACATTCCCTTCACGCCAACAGCTGCCACAACAATCAACGGTAATATGGATAATTCGTTTTACGGTTTCAGTTCATGAAGATGAAACCAATGGCACTTCGCCTTCGCCATTTTCATTTTTGAAACGCAAAACAAAATCGCAACGCGAAACGTTTGTGATTTCGTTCTTGGCTAATCAAACAGAACAAAAACACCTCTTCTTGATTTCCTTTTTCGTTTTCCTTTTTTTCGAAAACAGAATATTGACAGACTGCCCTCTACATTAGTTTTTTCCTCAATGGGCAGAGCCAGAACAAAGACACTCAAAAAGGAAGAGAGGAACACCACCGGTGTGAAGTGGTTACTATCTCAGTACTTCATTCAAAATTTTAAAGGCACTCGCTTTCCAAAAAAACAAAACGGTACCACCAGAAGGACAGTAGTCACGGGGCAATTCAAAACAAAATTATGTCTCGTCCCGGGCAAGGTGGGGTAATGACCTTGAAACTTCGCACAACCAATAAAATATAAAACATTACACTCATTCTCAAGTTCTTAGCAAAGACCATAGAAAAAGAAAGCGAAAACAAAAAAGGTGCCTCGATGACAAGTAGGCCTACGACACGGACAATTCACAACACGATATAGGTCACGACCCAGGGAAAATGGGCGCCGCTAATGTTCTTGAAACTCGTTAAATAAAAAGAAAAAACACACAGTAATCCAATGGTACTTATTCAAAATTTTTAGAAGCCATTTTTTCAACAAAACAAAAGGAGCCTTCAAGGACAAAAGGCACACCGGCCAATTTCACACTGTAGGCTCGGACCCGGGATAAGTCGTGGACTAATGCTACTGTTGAAAAACGCCCTACAATAAGAATAAAACGCAACTTGTTCAACTTTTTTCAATAATTTTATCCCTCTGGCGTTCTCCATATATGAAATGGCCGGGCAGGCTTCTTGTCCCCAGGTCAGATGAGGACCCTGGCAAGTCAAGATCACCCAACTCTGCCCCGGGCAAATCGTTTTGAGAACCTCTCAGCCCACTCGGAACCAGACAAGCTAATATAATAAATGACGAAATGGACCCACAGAGAAACTTGCCCCCTTGCGCAACCTCGCAGTATATGAACATGGACCGGGCAGGGAGTGGTCCTCAAGCTAAGGCGACGTGTCTGGGCAACCTAGGATACCCCAGTTGCCCTGCGCCACAATCGTTTTGATAACTTCTCAGGCCACCTGTAAACAGGAACAAATAATCTATAATAAATCAACTACAACGGACCAAAAAGATTTGCCCCTTGCAACTTGCAGATATGAAATGGCCGCGGCAGGGACTTGGTCCCCCAGGCCCAAGGTCGGAGAGACCTGCGACACAGTCAAAAGCATTACCCAGCTGCCCTGGCCAAATTGTTCTTGAGAAGCTCTCAGGCCACTGCAAACAGGGACAAACTATTAGATTGTCTATAACGGTATAGGAAAAGAACTTGCCCCCTGGTAAGGCTACCGGAATATGAACATGGCCGGGCAGGGAGTCGGTCCCTGAAGGTCAGGGAGTGTCTGCGCAACTTACGGATACGAACTTGCCCCGCCCAAATCCTACATACCAGCGGGGATAGTCTCTTCCTATACCGTTCATATAAAACAATCTAAAAACAAAATTGCTTGTCCCTGTTTCAAGTGCGCTGCAGAGTTCCTCAAAAGATATTGGCCAGGGCAAACCTGTGTTTATCTTTGGCTTGCCCAGACCCTCTTCCTTCGACTATTCCTTGGACCAGTTCCCTGCCAGCCACTTTATACTGGCTGCCAAGCGGCAAGTGTTGGTCAGGATCCGTTAACAAGCAATTATAAAAATCACTAGCCCTGTTCCGCAAGTTCTCTGGGGTCCATTTCGTCAATTTATTATATTACTTGTTCCTGTTCGAGGGACTGAGAGGTTCTCAAAAACGATTTCGGCCCGGGGCAAGTTGGGTATCCTGGTTGCCCAGATCCTACCCTGACCTCGTAGGGACAAGACCTTGGCCCGGCCATTCATATCTGGAAACGCCAGAGGCGCTTGAATTATTGAAAAAAATTGCAACAAGTTTGCGTTTAGTTCCTTATTTAGGTTCGTTTCAAGGTCCATATCCACCACTTGACCCGGTCGGGAGACCTTACACTTCTAAATTTGGTCGTGTTGCTAAACTTGAGTCCTTGAGGCTCCTTTTCGTTTTTTGGAAAAAATGGCATTCTAAAAATTTTGAATAAGTAACCATTGGATTACTGTTTGTTGTATTTCTTATTTAACGATTTCAAAAACATTAGCCCCCATTTGCCTGGCGTCGTGACCCTATATCTTTGACATTCCTGTCCGGTCGTTAGCGCCTCACTGTTCCCGAGGAAACCTTTTTTTCTTTCTTTTTCTGTGGTTCTTTCTAAAACTTAGACTGAATGTTGTTATATTATTTATTTGCAGTTTCCAAGGTGCATTACCGCCCACTTGCCCCGGGACGAGACATAATTTTGTGAAACATTGCCCCCCGTGACCTACTTTGTCGTTGTCGGTTACCTTTTGTTTTTTGAAATCGCAGTGCTTTTAACAATTTGAATAAGTACACTGAATAGTAACCAACTTCACACACCGGTGCTGTTTCCTATCTTCCCGTTTGAGTCGTCTTTGTTCTGGCTCTCGCCCATTGAGGAAAAACACTTAATGTAAGAGGGCAGTCTTCAATCTATTCTGTTTGTCAAAGGGAAAACGAAAAAAGGGAAATCAGAAGAGGTGTTTTTGCATTTCTGTTTTGATTACCCAAAAAAAACGAAATCACAAAATTTTATTTGTATGCGATTTGTTTTTGTGTTTCAAAACATGAAATGGCGGAAGGCACAATTGCCGTTTTTCATCCTTCCGATGACTGAGACAGAAAAAACCGAATCATCCATATGTACCTTTGATTCACCACCCGGATGAACAAGTCCACCGGAGTCTTTCACGGGCAATACCACTACCACCAAGCCATACACCAAGCCATACACCGTCACCGCCGCCATCGTTGAACTGCCAGCAGCAGGAATCCCGGGCCTTCGGGTTCCAGACGGTCTTCGAGTGGTTTTTCCACGCAGGACCTTACCCAACACTCTCGCCAACTCCTTACAAGCATCCCTCGATGTCTTCGAACCAGATAGGCGTTTATGATGATTAGTGGTGAATAGTTCACGGTGGAAAGTGCCGCCATCTCAGCAGCATGCTCAGCCCAACCGGCTGACAATGAGCACCTGGAGCTTAGTCCCTATGGGCATCTTGCGCGATATGTTTTTGCTCAGTTGATTAAATGTGTTTTAATCCGTTTCTAAAGATTCGACAAGTACACTTTATTTTCGTTTGCTTTGTGAAAAAACAGTGAAACGGTTATTGTCTCGTCGTCCATGATGTTGGTTAAGTTCGCGATCTATTTGTGTCTGCGTTTAATGGCAAATAGATCACAAATAATAATGATGATTGTGGTACACTTTTGTATTATGTACGAACTTTACTTCCGATTGATTTTCTGCGTTAACCATATCCTTGGTATACGATGTGAAATGTGCCTCACAGTTAACTGTGTTTGCCAGTTAATCCAATAGTTAGATGTGGAAGCCACGATAGTTTCAGTTATCTCTGAAAAATTAACAAAGAACATGTAATTATAGAACACTTTAAAAAAAAAAATCAAAATACAAGTGTACGAGGAACCAACAATAAGTCATAAAATAATTGCCGAACGTTGATTTAGTATCCTATGAGCAAGTTTTAATATGTGAACAAAAAGACCTAAATTTGCATTTCCGCTTTGAAAATTATTATGTTTCTGTAGTAGTTTCCCGCTCTTGTAGGTTTTACAGGGACTATGTTTCGAACTTGTATATAGACAGTGTGTTGTCATGATAGTTCCGGTTAAAGTAATAAAGAACACTCATTATCCAACATTTATAAGAACAAGAAGAATAAAAAAAAGTGTACGAGAAAGCAAAAAATAAGGAATGAAAGACATAGTACTCAACGTTGATTTTTATTCTCCTATCAGCAGTTGTTATTATGAGAACAAAAAGACTTTTGCATTTCCTATTTAAAATGTTCATGTTTATGTAGTTCGAATTATAGAGTTTTTGCAGAAGTGATAGTTCTAGTTATCATTGAAATAGGTAATTGAAAGAGAAATAAAAATAATCAAAATAAAAGTGTTCAAGACTCCAAGAAACCAAAAGTGAGGAATGATAGAAATGCTCAACATTCATTTTGATTGATGTATTCTCCCATCAACAACGTTAACGGTTACATGCGAGCAAAAACACGTCTTTATTGGAATGATCCGCGTCTGTCTTCCTGTGACACGTCACAATTAAAACACAACTTGTATGGCCGTTCATGCGCACGATTAACAACTTACTTGAGCACTCCGATTTTATTTGACCACATCACATCCTTCACCTCTGGTTTGTCAGAGTAATAATGGAACATCCAATGGCACTCGAAACAGTACATCGATATGCATATGGCTCCAGGGCATATGCTCCGATCATAATTGGGCAAAAATCTCATATAAAGCAGGAAGAAACGTCGAAACTAGTGCCCACCGGTACTATATGAACAGTGCGTTAAACAGTTGTGCTGCATTGGTTGAAATACACTTATGTGTGAAATTTGTCTTCTTATTACTTTCTAGGTTGCCGCTGCACTTCTGGAAGTGGACACTGTTTACTCTGACCTCTGACGGAGTACAATCTTGTCGTGGCTAGGGTGTCTGTCGCTGCACTAACATTAAACATACACCCTTTTTAATTCCGTAAGTGATCGCTCGAGGACCCAGTATCGGCACCGCAACATTCTGATTCCGGGAAAGTGGAGTAAACATCGGAATCGCTGATTCACTGACATGCCCTTGACGTCAATGTGTAGGCAAAACATAATGCAAACCATAAAACGTCAGCCAAGTTAGCTACAAACCTTGACTACCTTCGTGGTACTACTCTCCATTGGCAAGCTGGTCCCTGGAGACGCAGATACGATCTAAAGTCAATTTGGTTGCAGCTTCTCGGCTTATCACGTTCGATTGATCAGGAATTGATTCAAGGTCTGTCCCCACATTATATACACCGGACCAGATCCAAGATCAATGACCAATTTGCATGCACCATAATCTGCATGGTAGCACATTTTGCTGACAGTCTTTTCCTCGAATCTCCTCTTGATGCCCACTGTTCTTTCTCATAACATGCACAATCCCCGTACCAGAATTTATGTTCCACATCCTCACGAATATTCCTATGAAATCGTTTACCCTTCATTTCTCTTATTCTATTCCACACAGTGACAGTGGCAGACTCTATGTCAATAAGACCCTCAATAACAACAAATGATACAAAGGTATAACCAGGTTAAGCTAAATTC
Source organism: Paracentrotus lividus (assembly GCA_940671915.1). Taxonomy (NCBI): domain Eukaryota; kingdom Metazoa; phylum Echinodermata; class Echinoidea; order Camarodonta; family Echinidae; genus Paracentrotus; species Paracentrotus lividus. Next base: position 149 of record CALNVZ010002225.1, on the reverse strand, counting down.
AATCTTATGCTCAGACGCATTTCACGATCTATAGACAAATTGTATAATCGACCACATATTAGGATTCTAAAACCATATTGTATCTCTGTCAAAACCGGGTCCAAGAATCTGAGGAAACCACATACGGTAAACAATCTGCTTATCTTCCT
>CALNVZ010002224.1:20744-41100 GCA_940671915.1 Paracentrotus lividus | reverse complement strand
CCTCGTGTTCTTAATTAATTTACCGACAGAACAAAAATCATTTCATATATAAATAGATACTAAGATTTGAACTTCGATACCGATAACCAGGGCAGAAACATGTAATCAAACACTCCATTAATTTTCCAACACAAATCCTCAATTATTCATACAAAAAAAAATCATCAAACTGTATCGATATTTTTGTATAGAATATTCAACATAATATATCTGAATCTTTTTTTAATGATCGCTATCATCAAAAAGTGTAACTGCACGGTATTATCCATTTATAAAACAAATTACTTAAAGTACAATGTTATTACACTTTCCTGATGATTTGACTTGTTTCATTTTCCTGCGTAACTCTGTCTCTGTCTTGCTTCTCTTGTGTTGGGGGGCGGGGATTGCAACTTTGGTCCAGGATCCCATCCTCGTCGCCAGTTGTAAGGAGGGCCGAATGGTAAGGACTTGGGGAAGGGGTGGGGACACTCAGCACCCGAACAGAATGTGTAAACAGACACTGGTCTCAGGTCTCAGGCTTGCTACTTTATTACTTCTCCAGTCTGAGAAGCCTCTCTTGGTGTACATCGACTGACCGCTAAGGAGAGATGGTAGCGGAGTCAAAATGAAATGTGTTAATTTATTATAAAGAACAGTAAATAAGCATTTGTTTAGCAAACAAGAGGAATAACTAAATAATCCCTTGAATGAACACAAATAATGGCCTCTAGGAGATTCTCTCATTTGCGACACCATTGTGGCGGGTCGGTTCAGCCTATTGTTACATGTCTACAATAAAACACCGTTCATTACGCGTTTCATGCACACAGCACCATACCGACATATCACCTCTTCAAGTAAGATAACAAAAACCACTTCAAAACACACCTTCTAAATACATACTAAATTATTTCAAACTTATTCTTCTTACTTAAGTGTTTATCTCTTGCCTGTTATATGTCGAATCGTTCTTACAAAACTAATATTAAGGAAAATAAGTAAATTAAAACGAGAACAAGAAATGAGATATCCTTACCTAAAGGGCCTGTCCACAGAAGGCGATCGTTGTGGCGACAAACCTGCGAACCTCTTTTTAGTACCCATCCGCCACCATGCGCAGGTCCAATCGCCTATAAGATCGTGAATTATCGCGTCTTGTCGCCATCAAATAAGTAGCAAAATTCTGTTCGCCGCTGGTTTCTCAACAAGTTAAACAATAGCCGGCGTCAGTTGGGTTGACGTAAATGACCGTAGCCTGTCTTCTCTGTCGCGGGCAAGGTACTATCGTAGATTGTCGCCAGATAGAACATGTTTAGCAAAGCGGAACGGCGGCCAGTTGTAGGTTGCTGCCCTCCAGCGTACGTGCACGCGTCGCTGAACGAAAGGCCAGTGAAATTTAAGCCGCTACGACCTTTGTCCCACCTACATTCACCAAATCATGATCGGCCTCCCATCAGATACTGCACAGTCGCCGCTGATTTTTGAAATTTTCAAAATCTCTCACGACCCAAATTATGATGCGCGACTGAGAGGACTATCACACGAACCTAAAGGCGACAGGCCGCCATCAGGTAGAAAAAACTCGAATCGCCTGTGTCAGTCGTAAGGATCGCCCAGTGCGCAAGTTCATATTTGGTTGATTTTAAGCTGCGACAAGAGAAGTCGAGCCGCGCAGATGCGTGAAGGTCGAGGCTATTGTGTATTATCGGATACCAACTATTGTTAGCCTATTGTTTGCGTGGGAGCAAGTCCGTTTGTCGTAGCCCACCGTGGACAGAGTCGTAGATTACGTAGATGATCTTCGGTCACCTACGATTCTGACACGATTCTGGTAGGTTCTAACATGCATAGGTTGTCGCCACAACGATCGCCTTCTGTGGACAGGCCCTTTAGGAGAGATGGTAGCGGAGTGAGGTCAGAGGTTATAATAGCCGCCGCCAACGATCTCAATGCGTACAATGCGTATTACATTAATAAGATACAATTCCAGGCTCCTCACATTTACATTTTACATAGAGTAGAATTGATATGCTTGCTTAAAACTAAATAAAATGAAATATGCATATCTTAGCTTGACATATGAATAGGTTTGGGTTAAGTAAAACAAGTCATTTTGAAGCCATTACCATTTCAAACAAGAGGTCGAGTGTTACAATTGCCCGTGACGAGGGGCAATTGTAACCGACGTGCGGGGCAATTGTAACAGACGTGCGCGGGCAATTGTAACACATAAACTTGTAACATTTTGTCTTTCTTTATCAAAGCTATGCACATGACAAATTAAACATCATTAACCACATAAACTAATTATAATGAAACATGACAATGCCTTGACTCATTTATATTACATTTTCCACTTGTTATATGCATGAAATGGGGTAAAAGTTATGATAGTTTTTTTTTTTTTTTTTTTTTTTTTTTTTGGGGGGGGGGGGGGTTCTTTGTGGCTTCACCCTTTAACTGTAGAATTATAGAACCCTTCATTAATTCATATTTTGGTTCTTTATCTAATTTGTACCTACACAATATATCTTTTAACTGACACACTGTTGTATAACACTTTATGTTAGGATTACTTGAGGCTCTGATTACAATGAACAAATGATAAACAAACTAAAGGCAACCTTTTTTCGGAAAATATCAATATTTCATTGCATTTCTAACAAAACGTATTAGACAGATATGTTCAAAGTTATTGAATTTAATGTCTGAGATTATAGATATGGTTACCTTCTGTTTTTGTAAAGCATAATAATCGACAATACATATAAAATTATGAAGTTCTGATACTTGAGCTTATCAACGAGGCTTTTCTTTGCTATTTTTCTGTATATCCAAGTCTACTCGTATTTTACAATCTTGGCATTAAAAGAACGTAATGGTCACTCTCTTCATATTTTTTACTTTTTTCTTTTCCAGTAAAGTGATATAAATTATTTTTTTTAAAACAACAACAACAACAAGAATAAAAACTTGAGGCTCTGGTATCTCACTTTGCGGAGACGTCTCCGCGATATGAATAGAACATTTTGTTTTTGCGACGCGACAGAATGTATTGAAAACGTCTCCAATATCGCGGAGACGTCTCCGAGACGTCTCCGCCACAATTTATGAAAAAAAAATCCGTCTCCGAGATTTAGGAGACGTCTCCGAGACGCCTCGGATACGTCTCTAATATTATTTGTCCATCGCGGAGGACGAAATTTCTATTCTGTCGTGGAGACGTCTTCCGCGAAGTGAGATACCACCCTAATTTTCATGTCTGAGGTTATAGATGTTGTTACCTTTTGTTTTTGTGAAGCATTATAATTGAAAATACATTCAAAGTTCTGAGTTATGATGCTTGAGCTAAGGGTGCTATCTCACTTCGCGGAGACGTCTCCGCGACAGAATAGAAATCTTGTCTCCGCGACGGATAAACAGTATTAGAGACGTCTCCGAGACGTCTCCTGAATTTCGGAGACGGATTTTTTTTTATAAATTGTTGCGGAGACGTCTTGGAGACGTCTCGGAGACGTCTCTAATTCTAGCTCCATGGTTCAGAGGTTTCTAATTATGTTTTAATTACACTGTCCGTCATAATTTTTTGCCGCTATAGCGACATGATTTTGCTCTGACTTTATTTCTTAAATATGTTTGTCCCTGCTTTTACTTTTTGGGACCCTGGTTATATTTTGGACATTCCCCCAACCCTTCACATGGAACTTTTTCAAAAAAAGTTTTGTCAACCCCCGTGATGCCCATTTGTGTCATTTTTTCTCATTTTGGGGCCCCTTTTTGTTTTCCCGGCCGATCAAGCCCCCCTCAGTCCTACCCCCAGAAAACGCGACTGAGGTGTATAGCTTTATATTGATCTTTAAGTTATATCTATATTTCTGAGGACAGGCTGAGGTCTCTTGTCTAGGGGAGGGATTGAAGTAAAAAATGAGATTGGTGAAAATTCGGAATATTCTATTCCATCTTTATGCTGAAAACAAAAGAAATGAAAAACCACTTTTAACCCTTAAATATCATCATTTTCCCCTTAAATTTTGTTTAGCCTTAATGACAAGGTAGTAAATAGTCATTATTGATACTATTTTATTTTGATTTGTGTTTGGTTGAGATTTTACAAAACAATTTAGCGAAGATAGAAATTTCCATGGTGTAAACATGAATAAAATGAATGTTGAACCCCAATCAAAATAATTTTTGACCCCTCCCCTAGACAAAAGAGTCGAGCCTGTAATCATAAATCTAGATTTAATTTCAAGAACAATAATAAATCTCCACCTCAGACGTGTTTCCTTGGGGTAGGACTGATGGGGCCCTGGCGGGTCGCGTGAACAAAAAAGGGCCCCAAAAATATGAAAAAATGACGAAAATGGCCATCTTCTGGGGGTGACAAACCTTTTTGATGAAAAACCCCCGGGAAGGGTTGAGGGAACGTCCAAGATATACCCAGGATCCCAGAAAGTAAAAGCGGTGACAAACACATTCAAGAAATTAATAACGGAGCAACATTATGTCGCTTGAGCCATAAAAAAATATTTCACCTTTATGACGAACAGTGTATGTTTACAAAAAGCAACAAATTCCGGGACAATTGTAATGTTTTCTATGTAATTTGCAGGGGCCACGGAGCCTGGGAGGGCTTCGTCAGCGAACGTGTACAAAAACGGAAAATGACCATACATTTGTGATTTTTAGTCTGTTCAGCCCCTCCCCCCCCTCCCCAACTCCCCTCCCACTTGCCGCTCAGCCCATCCACTTCCAAAACGCTCCGCGGCCCCTGATTGGTTATTTAATAGCTTGGTGTTGATTCAGCGGAAATCTGCTTTGCCGAGTTCCTACGGGGGTTACTTTAACAGAAACAAGGGCAATTGTAACAGGCTTGTTACAATTGCCCCTGACAGAGGTGACCATATTTGGAGAGATGTTTTTTCTATCTTAGCTTCGGTATTCTCGTTGAAACTTTAGCAAAATATGGCCTAAGAACATAATTTCTAAATATACAAAATGACAGCCGTAGCTCATCCACATATTTGTCAGAAGAAAACAATGGGTAATGTGAAATATTACTTTTATGCTCAAAAAACGGTTTTTCCGCTGTAGAAAGTTCCACGAATCGTTAAATCTGCTAAACAATCATACAGCATGTGGAGCGATTAAATGCGCATGTTTTCTACAAATTTTAAGTTTATAGCCTGTTTTCTGCTAGGAATGGGAGCCTCTGTTACAATTGCCCCGTGTTACAATTTGTCCCCGGTCTCCCCTACCGTTTGAGGAATTCACTCAAATATTTCAAAATAATTTAGCTGTAAGGGGACAAAGAGCTACCACATGCACGAACGAACATTATGAACGCATTCCATTGCAGGAACTGACTTAAAGCAAATTCCCATCCAGGTGACATTAAATTTGAACTCCTCTTTCAATTTGTGCATTAAAAATAAACTAGCAGCAAGCCCCGTGGCAGCAATCCACGGGGGCTAGCAATAGGGGGCCCGAACCCTTGTATTCGATCAATTTTCCTGCAATCCATAAAAAAAATAATAATAAAAAAAAAAAAAATAATAAGACCGGTTAGTCGTTTTACTCCGGTTTAATCAATTAATTTTTTTTTTTTTTTTTTTTTTTTTTTTTTTTTTCCCGTATATGATTCTTCTCCGAACATGTACGTTTCTTTATTTTTGTTTGATTGATTGATTTACTTATTATAATTTCGCGCGCAATATGAAATCTTTATCTTATCCATCTCTCTCTTGGGCCCTCCATCCTGCTCTCACTTCCTCCATGATCCTAATTCTCTCTCGTCTCTCTCTAGTTGGCCCTCCATCCTCTCTCACTCCTCCATGATCCTAGTTTCTCTCGAATTATATTCTCAGTTTCCCCGATTCTTCATCAGTTTTCCTTGACTAAACCCCCCTGCTCTACGCCCTGTCCCTTTTTTTTTCCTTCTTTTTCTTTCTATCTTCTCTTTTATTTTTGTTTGACGTGACGCGTCTTTTATTATCCAAAATCAACAACAAAATACATCAAACGTTTTTTCGATCCTCCCTTATGGCCAATTCGTTTTATACCCAAATTAACATAGTTATACTGTTAAAAATTAATAATAATCATGTTTCCTTTTCCTTGTTCCTTCCTTGTATAATATGTAGCTCTTAATTTCAGAAATAAAACTCCTTTTCAGATCAAAAACACATAATTTGATGTAATTTTTCATTGGAGTTTGAATTTTGCCCTCCTAAATCGAAAAGATATACCCTTTATTGGTTTTCAACAAAATCATAAAATACTGAGTCAATAGTACGTTAATCCGATAATCCCCTGCGACAGCGCGGGAGAGATTACTCGTCGCACCAACCAGGGAGCTAGTTTGTTATCCAAAGGGTAAACAAAGGCCATTGGAAGACTGACAGGTTTTGTCTTTTCTGCATATCCTATCACGGCAAATTAAATAAATTTGGACTTATATCTTCAAAATCTGCTTTAAAAAAGTGTCGCATTTTATAAAAAAAAGGTTGCTCTGTTAGGAGAGCTTTTAACGTAGATTTCAACTATACATTTCGAATTGCGATTTCAATCACTGATCAATTTAGGTTTTACTTCAAAAATGAATCGGCAGGCGATTAACTCCTTATCGGATTACCTCAGCGACCCAGATGAAAGACTAACGTTCAGACGTTTTCTTATTTCGTCATCGGCGTGACAACGGTTGGCAACGGCTTGCCTATGAAAGGGCGTCACGTACTTTTCTCGTTATTGGTTGTGTGTTCTCCTGGCGGAAGGGCGCCATAATTGGTTTGAGGTGCGCGCGCACGCTAGTTTTCGTGTGCAACGCGAGCGGTCGGTAAATTTGATGTAATGTTTTTCTCAGCAGTGAAACGAGTTTGGACAGCAAAATTTTAAAAAACCCACCGAAATACATCAAGTGGCAAAATGGTGCATATGATCTTGAATTTGGAGATTGGTGTATCAAATAAACTATTCAACAAACAATTGGGAATTATTTCACTCAGTTATTTATGCATCTTGGAGGCCTGATCAAACGACGAATTTTGGGGTTATAAAATCATAAATTTTCAATATCTCTACCTCTTTTTGATATTTGAAAAAATATGAAATGTTAATTGAAGTTACCTGAACGCGATACCGTTGTTGGTTTAAGGAGGATAGTTTTTTTTGACTTGGAGACACATCCTGGAATATCACTTGTGAAACCCACGTGAAATATTACCAAACACCGGAATGGGACTGGAAAACTTGGCCGATAGTCGCGGCGATATAGCCTCTTAACGCGCGCTGACATTTATTTTCTGCTAGTTCAATACAATATCAATTATTTTTTTTCCTGTTTACTGCAGCATTAATCCAACGAAACATAGACATACATTGTATTTCCACAATCCAAATTTAATTTCGATTATTTAATATCAACATTAAAATCATAAATGAACGATTGACATAATGATGGAACATGTACATGTTACGAATCTATGGTTTTATTTGTAAAAAAAGAAGATTTTACCTGATTTCAAAGGGGCGTCCCCAAGTCAAAAAAACTATCCCCTTAAACCAACAACGGTATCGGCATTACGTCAATCCCTCGTTTGCAAGCTACCCCAGTTCGAGAGCTGAGCTGCAGGTGTCGGACCCCCTTATAAAAAAATCCTCGTTTGAAAGCTATTTTCCAATTCACTATTGGCCCTGCATGGCCCAGAAATCCCTCGTTATCAAACTTTGCAACTATCAGGCCAGCTTGAGCGTTTGAGCTCCAGGGGTAAAGATAAAACAACAGCTGGGACGTTACGTAATAGTAGCTCTGCCTAATGAGTAGGCCTTAAAATAAAGGATTGTAATTTGATATATTTCAAGTTTCACAGGCATATTATATTTAGAAATCATGTTAATTCGTTTTCAATTTCAAAAACGAAGAAAATCGAGCCTCGGAAATAAGGAAAGTCAAGAAAAAAACTAATAAAAATGTATCGAATACAGACATCTTGATGTCGTGTAAATGTAAAACGAATGTTGGCCCCCAGCGTGACCTTGGGTGACGCACTGTTTGCGAGGTCAAGGAAACAGAGTTTTTTAATGATAGATATCTGATTGTAGGTGTTTTGGCACACCGGGTCTCCTCTCACCTCCCTGGTCACACTTGGAAAAGAGAACTAATAGTGTTGCAAGAAGGGGGTATACTGTCTTCAAACGGACTGCGTTCGTCATGGTTCAGTTAACTTCTAATTAACATTTCATATTTTTTTCGAAATATCAAAAAGGGTAGAGATATTAAAAAATTATGATTTTATAAAAGCACATATAATTTCTATATTTGGTTTAGTAAAAAAATAAATCGTCATTTTGAGCACTCTTAAAAGTGACCATAGAAAAACCAAATTGTGTGTTTAATTAGTATATTTCAAACACCAATATGCAAAGTAGAGGTGTATATTCACAACGTTGTCGCTTTTGCGTTATTTCTGTGGATTTTTTGACTCTTTTGTCTTCGGTGTCATTTTGTTGCATGAAAAAAACACGAACATAAATGAACGGACCCTTCGTCGCACAAGATGACAATAGACCGCGATGGTCACAACACAACTTGCATCTATCTACGACTTTCTATTGTGTATGGCGTGGAGAGTGAACGTTTCACTTAAGACGTGATGTGACCATGGAAATCCAAACATGTGACCACCGCACAATATGGCTGCGCACGCCAAGATCCAAGGAGGAACGTACGTGGCGTTGGACGGAGCCGTGAAATACCGGTCCAGTCTTGAAAGGAGACAGGGACACTTCCGACGGACACTCTTCCCTCCGTCCTCTTGTTTTCGCGCGTTGCGTTAAAGCACGCGAGTCAATAGGGATTTCGTTGTCCACGGAATCGTCGCCCAGCGTCCAACGCGAGCCCGTTGACGAAAACGAAGCCAGCGATCCGCCATGGGGACCCGGCCTCCGTCGACCCCCCGATCGGCGGCGCCGGCCGCGCTCCGTGGAAAATGCAGACCCTGCCCGCGCGAACGGCGGTCCTACAGCGTGCGGTCTACGGGAGCGCGGATGGGCAGCACGGACGGCTCTTACAGTAATAATTATGTGACTAGCAGCAAGCCCGTGGCAGCAATCCACGGGGCTAGCAATAGAGGGCCGAACCCTCGTATTCGAGTCAATTCTCACTGTGGATTCAAAAGCATGAGGAATGGACATTTATGGCCACGAGAACGACCGGCATAGTTTTTCATCCATGGAAGAGAGGCGACCGCCATAGACAATTCTTTGCTCATCGTTCTTCATTCCTCAATTCAAGTGGCGGATATCCTGGATTAAATGGGGGGGGGGGATTAGTGCTAAACATTTTGACTCTTGGCCATCAAGAAAGGTTAGCATAGGGGTAGATTTCGGCTGGTATTTCTGTCGATTCTTTTTTCTTTTTTCTTTTTTTTTTTTGCTGGGGGGGAGGGGGAGGACGAGGCGCGCCTTACTCTATCCGACTGCTCACTGGTATCACCTGTGATATCAGAAATATCTCATAGCCCAATAATCTCTTGCTATTCTATTTTATACCTTACTTTCTCTTTTGCTCAAGCCCTGTGAGCAAAAATGATATAAAAGAAGGAATAGGTGATAATGACATGCAGATTAAAAATAAAGTTGAATGATAAGATTAATGTCTTTTCCTTATTTCTACAAAGAGGGTACTTTAATAAAATTCCACATCAATCAATTCACCTCATTATCATCACAGTCATGCTCTATTTCTTTGCTTTCCCCTACACCATAAGAAAATGAATTAAGAGTCTTTTTTTTTATTACTCTAAAAAAGGAAGACTTTTATCATTTATTGACCCCGAAAGAAAATACACTTTATTGAACGTATTATGTGTATTCCACGCCGAAACTTAGCCCAAAACATATTGACACGTACGCGATTTTTTTTTTCCACAACCAACCGACGAACCAACCCAAGAAACACAAATGAGCCAGGCAGAATAGGTCAAATTCGACCCGTTTTTAGAGTGCACCATTCTCCGCCTTCTCTACCCTAACGTTACTCCAAATATTATGAACCATATTGTTTACTATGTTTTGTTTGAAACACTTTCCTTTATTCAGATGCTGCTTTTCTTTCTGTATGTCTTCTGGTTGTTCCATTCGTCTTTTCTTACCTAAATTGTTGTTCACGCGCATTTATTTGCAATTCATTGATTCCCCCCCCCCCCCCGTATAATAATTGTTCTTCTCTCGAATATGTAAGTTTCCCTTATTTTGTTCTTTTATTTATTATTGTTATTTGTTCTTTTTTGTTCTTTTTTTTTGGTTAATTTTATTTTATTTATTTTTTTTTTTGAGGGGGAGAGGGGGGGGGTATTCTACATGCCCATCTTTTATTATCCAGAATCAACAACAAAATACACCAAACATTATTTCGATCTCTCCCTCAAGGCCAATCCGATTTATACCCAAATTCAATATAGTTATAAATAATCATAAATAGTCATTTTCCCTTAACCTTGTTCTTCTTTTAGTACAATCTTTATTTCAGACATAAAGCTCCTTTTGAGATCTAAACACATGAATTTTATGTAATTTTTCATCTGGAGTTGAATTTTGCTCTAACATTGAAAAATACACCCTTTATTGATTTTCAACAAAATCATAAATAATGAGTCAATCAACACTCTATAATACTTTAATCCGATAATCCCCTACGACAGCGCGGGAGAGATTACTCGGTCGCACCAAGAGAGCTACGTTGTTATCCAAAGAGTAAACAAAGGCCATCGGAGAAAGGTTGTGTCTATCTGCATATCCTATCTGATCACGGCAAATTAAATAAAAATTGGACCCGGTTCTTCAAAATACTGCTTTAAAAGTGTCGCATTTCGAAAAGTGTTCACACTGACAGGAGAACTTTTAACGTAGATTTCAAATATACCAATTTCGAATTGCGATTTCAATCACTGATCAATCTAGGTTTTTACTTAAAAATGATATCGGCAGGCGATTATTCCCTTATCGGATTAACTCCAGAGACCCAGACCGCTCTATCAGATGAAAGACTAACCGTTCAGACGTTTTTCTTATTTCGTCATCGGCGTGACAACGGGTTGGCACACGGCTTTGCCTTATGAAAGGGCGTTGGACGAGCCGTGAATATACTGGTCCAGTCTTGAAAAGGAGACAGGGACACTTCCGACGGAACACTCTGCTTGTTTTCCGCTGCGTAGCCTTAAAGCACGCGAGCCTATTGGAATTTCGTCGTACAGCGGATATCGTCGCCCTGCGTACGCGAGCTCGTCAGAAAACGAAGGTCGCGATCAGCAATGGGGACCCGGCCTCCTGCGATCCCGCGGAGTCGGCGCGCCGGCCGCACGGCGGGGAAAAAGCCTTTGCAATTTTTGAAAAACGGCAGTTGCTACAGCGTGCGGTCTACGGGGAGCGCGGATGCAGCACGGACGGCTCTCTTACAGTAATAATAGGTGTGACTAGCAGCAAGCCCGTGGCAGCAAATCCACGGGAGGCTTAGCCAATAGGGGGGCCCGAACCCTTGTATTCGATCAATTTTCCTGCAATCATTAAAAAAAAAAAAAAAAAACAAAAAAAAAATAAAAAAAATAAGACGCCGGTGAGTCGTTTTACTCCGGTTTAATCAATTAATGTTTTTTTTCCCCGTATTCTTATCCGAATATGTACGTTTCCTTTATTTTTGATTGATTTACTTATTATAATTTCGCGTGCAAATTAAATCTTTATCTTGTCCGTCTCTCTCTTGGGCTCTCCATCCTCTCTCACTTCCTCCTTGATCCTAATTCTCTCTCGAATTATCTTCTCACTTTACCCGATTCCTTTATAAGCAAATTAAATAAAAATTGGACCCGGTTCTTCAAAAATACTGCTTTAAAAAGTGTCGCATTTCGAAAAATGTTTGCTCTGTTAGGAGAACTTTTAACGTAGATTTCAAATACACCAATTTCGAATTGCGATTTCAATCATTGATCAATTTAGGTTTTTACTTCAAAATGAAATCGGAAGGCGATTATCTCCCTTATCGGATTAACTCCAGCGACCCAGACGCTCTAATCAGATGAAAGACTAACCGTTCAGACGTTTTTCTTATTTCGTCGTCGGCGTGACAACGGGTTGGCACACACCCTTGCCTATGAAAGGGCGTTGTCGGAGCCGTGAAATACCGGTCCAGTCTTGAAAGGAGATAGGGACACTTCCGACGGACACTATTTCCGTTGCCTGCTTGTTTTCGCGCGTCGCCTTAAAGCACGCGAGCCAATGGGGATTTCGTCGTTCAGGGAATCGTCGCCCAGCGACCAACGCGAGCTCGTCGAAGAAAACGAAGCCCGCGAGCCGCAATGGGAACCCGGCCTCCGTCAAACCCCCGATCGGCGGCGCCTGCCGCGCTTCGTGGAAAATGGAGATGCTGCCCGCGCGAACGGCGGTCTTACAGCGTGCGGGTCTACGGGGAGCGCGGATGCAGCACGGGCGGATTCCTTAGCGTATTAATATAGCGATAGGGACACTTCCGACGGACACTCTTTCCGTTGCCTGCTTGTTTTCGCGCGTCGCCTTAAAGCACGCGAGCCAATGGGGATTTCGTCGTTCAGGGAATCGTCGCCCAGCGACCAACGCGAGCTCGTCGAAGAAAACGAAGCCCGCGAGCCGCAATGGGAACCCGGCCTCCGTCGACCCCCCGATTGGCGGCGCCTGCCGCACTTCGTGGAAAATGGAGATGCTGCCCGCGCGAACGGCGGTCTTACAGCGTGCGGGTCTACGGAGAGCGCGGATGCAGCACGGGCGGATTCCTTAGCGTATTAATATAGCGACTAGCTGCAAGCCCCGTGGCAGCAATCCACGGGGGCTAGCCACAGGGGGCCCCTAACCCCCCTTTTCCAGCAACTCCCATACCCGGCGGAATTATACAGAAAATTATGGCCCCGACGGCCCACCTTAAACTATAGTAAGTTCTTGATCGATGACTGGGATGAACTTCCTTCTCTCTCCCTCGAATTTTTATCTCCATTGTCACTTTTTTATTTCTCTTTATTCGGTAAAAAGGAAGACTATTATCAACTTATTGACTCCGAGAAAAGAGTCATTTTTATTGACCCGTATTCGACCCGAAACTTACGCCCAAAACATTTTACTCACTTTTAAATTCACTTCCAATTAAATACCGACGAACCAACCCAATGAACGCAAATGATCCAGAATGAGTTAAATTCGACCCTTCATTGTTTTACAGTGCACCATTCTCCGCCTTTTCCACCCCAAAGTTACGCAAAGTATATTATGAACGATATAGTTTACTTTGTTTTGTTCGTACACTTTCCTTTATTCATATGCCGCTTTTCTTTGCTGAGCAACCTCTTTCTGTCTGTCTTCTGATTGTTCCATTCGTCTATTTTCTTTTTCCTAAATTGTTGTCCAGCACATTTATTTGCAATTCATTAAAAGGAAAAAAAGACCCGGTGAGTCGCTTTCCTCCGGTTTAATCAATTAATATTCTCTGATGATCTCTCCCTCACGGCCAATCCGTTTTATACCCAAATTTAATATACTTATAATAGTTATAAATTATCATGTTCCTTCCTTGTAGTACAATCTTAATTTCAGAAATAAAGCTCCTTTTCAGATCAAAAACACATCAATTTTATGTAATTTTTCATTTGGAGTTTGAATTTTGCCTTTCTAAAATCGGAAAATACACACTTTATTGATTTTCAACGAAATCATAAATACTGAGTCACCCAACACTCTTTAATACTTTAATCCGATAATCCCCTACGACAGCGCGGGAGAGATTACTCCGTCGCACCAATGAGCTATAATGGTTGTTATCCCAAGAGTAAACAAAGGCCATCGGAGACTGACAGGTTTGTCTATTCTTCATATCCTATCACGGCAAATTAAATAAAAATTGGACCCGGTTCTTCAAAAATACTGCTTTAAAAAGTGTCGCATTTCGAAAAATGTTTGCTCTGTTAGGAGAACTTTTAACGTAGATTTCAACTATACCATTTTCGAATTGTGATTTCAATCACTGATCAATCTGGGTTTTTTCCTCAAAATGAAATCGGCAGGCAATTCTCTTCCTTATCGGATTAAATCCAGCGACCCAGACGCTCTAATCAGATGAAAGACTAACCGTTCAGACGTTTTTCTTTTTTTCTTCGTCGGCGTGACAACGGGTTGGCACACACCCTTGCCTATGAAAGGGCGTTGTCGGAGCCGTGAAATACCGGTCCAGTCTTAAAAGGAGACAGGGACACTTCCGACGGACACTCTTTCCGTTGCCTGCTTGTTTTCGCGCGTCGCCTTAAAGCACGCGAGCCAATGGGGATTTCGTCGTTCAGGGAATCGTCGCCCAGCGACCAACGCGAGCTCGTCGAAGAAAACGAAGCCCGCGAGCCGCAATGGGAACCCCGGCCTCCGTCGACCCCCCGATCGGCGGCGCCAGCCGCGCTTCGTGGAAAATGGAGATGCTGCCCGCTTTTCACGGCGGTCTTACAGCGTGCGGGTCTACGGGGAGCGCGGATGCAGCACGGGCGGATTCCTTAGCTATTAATATAGGACTAGCTGCAAGCCCCGTGGCAGCAATCCACGGGGGCTAGCCACAGGGGGCCCCTAACCCCCCCCCTTTCAGCAACTCCCATATACCCAGGCGGAATTATACAGACAATAATGGTCCCGACGGCCCACCATAGTTTTTAGTAGTTCTTGATCGATGACTGGGATGAACTTCCTTCTCTCTCCCTCTAATTTTATATCTCTATTGTCAATTTTTTTACTATATTAAAAGCCGAAGCCGAAGGACAAGAAAACGGAGAGCTGCCACTGCCGAAAACGGGTAGTGCCAGTTCTCGCGTGTTGTGCGGGTCGTGCGCAGCGAGACCCTACACGCTTCCTCTCGTATCGTACTGCATGAACGCGTGAAATCTAACGCTTTCCCCCTCTATGTTTCTTGGGTATCGAGGTTCGGTTGCGAATGTTTGTCGCCGTCGTTGTTTTTTAGTGTCAACACTTTGCTCAACAAATCACTTAACAAAAAAAGCAGTGCAACGTAACATTCAGACGTCATGAAATAGGACTGTTTGGATGCAATCTGCCATTTTCGATGAAAAACTGCACACGGAATTTCTGCCGATCGATCGCTATAATCTAGGTGTCTTTAAGAAGCAAAAACAACGTTAATCACAGCAAAAAAAAAAAAAAAAAAAAAAAAGAGAGAGAGAGATGACAGAAAGTCATAAGAGTCATAAGAGTCATAAAAAAAAAAATAAATAATAAAAAATATAACGTGTTATATAGAAGTGAGAGAATATAATATAGTAAAATAGTAAGAGGAGGGTGGACACGCCGGGAAATTGATAGAGAATCAAACCCACTAAATTAATAATTTTTAAAAATGTATTATAGGCCCATATATTACGGTTACGGTTACGGTAAATCATAAACTAATTATCTCATATACCTCTCAGTCTAACTGATTCGGGTCTTTTATATTTGTTATTGTATCTTTCTTGGTTTTGTTTTTTTATATTTCCTGTTCAGGGAAGGCTGTCACGCTTCAATGAATAATGTTTTGATAAAATATTTTATACTGAGATATTGGATATGTCTGCAATTAACCCGATAATATGAGGTGAGTATAGAATATATAATGGGCCAATCCGCGGGAAAGAAATATAAAAACGAAAGCATAAAATATGAATAGAATAGAGGATGGACGGGTGAAAGGTAAAAGCTAAGTTGTCTCTATATATTATGTGTATTTTGAATAATTCTTGATCAGCAGAGCCTGAATTTTTATTTTTATTTTTATTAATTATTTTATTTTATTATTTATTTATTTTTTTTTTTGAGGGGGGGGGGTTTGATTGGATAAATTATTCCAATTCAAAGTCAGCAAAATCTCTAGAAGAAAAGAAGTCTAATCGTAATATATTCAAAATATGTATAGAACGAAACTTTGAAAATATCTCGTGAGAGGGAAAAAGAAAGAAAGAGAGAGAAAGAGAAAAAAAAGAGAAGGATTTAGAGAGAAGGAAAAAAAGGAAGGAAATAAACATTCTATGGTGGGACAGTTGTCAAAGGATATCGAAACATTTTTTCATGTAATATTAATAACACGGGCATTCGTCTTTTATTTATATATTTAAACAACAACAGTAGCAATAAGAAATGAAATGGTCAAGTTGAAAGCAGTTTTTTTTTTAATGTCGGATGAAATTTTAACAAAGGGGGCTCATAAAAATATGCAACAATACACCCCAACGAGAGTGAGAGAGAAAGGCGGCGTCATAAAAATAAATAATAAATAAAATCCCATGTTATGGAGGAGGTGGAGAAGATGCGCAGAGATATTATAAACTAAAACAGTAAAGGTAAGCCGGGAAAATTAAAGACAAACCAAATTATTGAAATTATTAATATATTTCAAAATAAACATAATTTAAAGAGAAACCAAAATATTAAAATATTATATTTCAATATATATATAATTTCAAAATAATAATGATCCCGAAAATTTCATTATTAAAATGGAATATAATATATTGTTATAGAGGGACAAATAAAAAAAATAATGGAAAATTGTTTCTACCACATTGGCCCAAAGAACATGAACCTCTCAGAATTGTTTACCACTAACAGTTTCAGTTTGGGCTCTAAGTACTCTCATCGACCTTTCAATGGTCGATGAAATAATAACGTTGCTGATTTAAATTGAGACAAACAACAAAAGGAAAGAAAAAAAAAGAGGAGAAATCGGAGAAGAGGAGAATGAGAGGAGAGAGGAGAGAAATTAGTAAACACTATTAAGGGAGTATAGGACAGCCGGCAAATAGAACAGACTAAAACCAGCCACTAAAATATAATGATATTTCAAATGATATAATATTACGTTATACGGGAACAAATAAACTCAAGAGAAATATTGTTCTGCTAATGGACCAAAAAATGTATTTGATCTAATTAAATAGGCTTAAATGTCACTTACACAATTTAATTCATGACAGATATAAGCACATATTCACTCTCGTCTACTGGGATTCGTTTTTTTTTTTTTTTTTTTTTTTTAGTTTGTGGGGGGGAGTGGGGGTGTTTTTTTAATTTGGGTTGATGGGTGCATGCTTGTGGATTAGTGTTTTGATAAAAGCATTCATATCCAATTTACGTTTCTGAAAGGAATGTCTCACAATTATAACTGATATAAGGATAACAAAGAATATAATAGGGGCACAAATACTAGAAAGGAAAAGAAAACAGAAGAAGTAGAACTATAAGTAACATTCCGTATTTTGGGGGGGGCTTAAGGGCGCCAAATTACCTTCGCGGGGCGCATAATACTGAACCTGAAGCGGCGAACACCAAATTGAATCGAAATAAGGCAAATATAAAATATGAATATAAATTAGGAAAAAAAATAATTAAACACACTCCTATGACTGATATTTGACCTTCGTTTTCTTGGAGGCTGATGCGATTTTTTTTTTTTTTTTTTTTTTTTTAAACAAATTAGGGTGAATTATAGGGAAGAAGATTGAGAGGAGAAAGGGAAAGTAATATATTTCTATGTGGACTGTTTGTTATCGGTTATGGGGTATCGAAAATTGTTTATCTTATGTAACATACTTCCTTATTTATTTATATATTTTACAACAACAAAAGAAAAATGGGTGCGGTGGTGTCGGTGAAATCTGTTTGTTTTTGTTTTTTTTTATTTTTGTTTTTTTTAACGTCAGAATCTGAATTTTCGTCATAATGTATATAAAACCATATAAAGTGAATTATGTGGCCTCTCCTGTCTGGACGGGCACTGCTGCTATCTATAAGCTAAAAAGCCGAAGCTCGTAGGCATATCAAACGGAGAGGCTGCCACTGCCGGGAACGGGAGTAACCCGTTCTTCGCCTGTTTTATTGCGTGAGTGATGCGCAGCGAGACCCACACAGCTTCATCGTAGCGTACTAGCATGAACGCATGAAGTAACGCTTTCCCCTCTATGTTTTTTGATATCGGGTTCGGTGCGAATGTTTGTCGCCGCGTCGTGTGTTTTTTTTAGTTTGCGCACTTTGCTCAACAAATCCTTAACAGAAAAAAGCAGTGCAACGTCACATTCAGAAGTCATGAATACGAGCCGTTTGGAAATGTAACTTGCAATTTTTTGCGATGAGTATAGGACCGGATTTCTGGACCTGCCGTCGATCGATCGCTGTAATCTATGGTGTCTTTAAGAAAGCAAAAAGGCAAAGTTAGATCACAGCAAAAAAAACAAAAAAAAAACACAAAAAAAAAAAAAAAAAGAGAGAAAAAGAGAAACAGAGAGATAGGAAAGGGGAGTCATAAAAATAAATAATAATAATAAAATACATGTTTAATTGAAGTGAGGGAGATATATAAATAAGTCAAAATAGTAAGGAATCAGTCAGCGGGAAATTTGGGAAAGAGAAATCAAACACTAAAATTATAAATTTGGTTAAATGTTATATGTCTATATTACGTTACCTAGTTAGGGTAAAAATCATAAACCTCTCAGTCTAACCTGTTGATTCGGGTCTTTTTATTTGTTAAGTATTTCTTGGTTTGTTTTTGATATTTCCGTTCGGGGAAAAAAGCTGCAACGCTTCAAGGAATAATGTTTTGATAAAATATGTTATACCTGAGATACATCCTGAAAAGGATGTCTTCACGAAAATAAAACTATGAATAGAAAGAGGATGGAACGAGAAAACATAAAAAGTAAGTGGTCTATATTTTATATGCGTTGACCGGCAGAACCTGAATGTTTTTTTGTTGTTGGTTTTGTTTTTGTTTTTTGTTGTTTTTTTGTTTTTTGTTTTGTTTTTTTTGTTGTTGTTTTGTTGTTGGTGTTGTTAGTTTCTTTCTTTTTTTTTTCTTTTTTTTTTTTGGGGGGGGGGGGGGGTTATGATTGATATTAATTCGGATGCAAGTTATTAAATCTAAAAAGAAAAGAAGTCTAATCGTATATTAAAATACTGTATATAGAACGAAACTTGAAATAAATCTCTCGAGGGGAAAATATAATAAGGTGAAAAAGAGAAAGAGAAAAGAGATAGCGGAGAAGGGGGAAAAAGGATGAACAATCTATGGGTGGAGGTTGTCAAGGTATCGAAACATTTTGCCAGTAAATATAATAGCAGCGATATTGCCTCTTTATTTATATATTTTAAACAAAACGCAATTAAAAATTTGAGATATATACACTAACAGTAAGGTAGCCGGAAAAAATTAAAGAGAAACCAATTAATTAAAATTATGATATTTCAAAAATAGATATAGAATTTTCATAATAATGTCCGAAAATCCAAATAATATTTCAAAATAACATAATATTTCGTTAGTATGAAGGGAAAATAAAATACCAAAAATGATTAGAAAATTGTTTCTATAATCCAATGGGCCCCAAAAGAACATGAACCTCTCAGATTGGGTACGCAACTAACAAGTTCAGTTAAAGGGCTCCAAGTTACTCCTATCCGCCCATTACAGATTCATGAAGTTGGATTAAAAGGAAAAAAAAGAAAAAAAAATGTTATAGAGGAAGGTGGAGAGGAGGAATGGAGAAGAGAGAGGAGAGAGAAGAGAGAGCGAGGAAATAAATTAAAATAGTTAAGGGAGTATAGACAGCCGGGATAGGAAAGACTAAACCAAACCACTTCAAATTATGATATTTCAATTGAATATATAATTACGTTATACGGGAAAAGCAAATAAAACTAAGGGGAAAATATGTTCTGCAATAGGACCCAGAACAAGGCAAGTAAAAATGTAATTTGAAGCAGATTTAATAGCTTACATGTCATTACACAATTTAACCATAGCAGATATTATGCCATTGTAATATATACCATCTCAGTAAACTGGATTCGTTTTTTTTTTTTTTTTTTTTTTGGGGGGAGCAGGGGGGTGTTTTTTATATTTGGGTTGTTGCAAGCTTGAAGGATAATGTTTTGATAAAAGCATTCATATCTATATTATAGTTCTGAAAATGAATGTCTTCAAGATTTAAACTGATATAAGATAACAAACTATAAAGGGCCAAATACGGAAAGAAAAGAAAAACAGAGTAGAACTATGAGTACATGAGGGGCGGCCTAAATTACCTTAGTGGGGCGCCTAACTGACCTGAAGGGACAACCAAACTGATCGAAAGACAGATATAAAATAATGAATAAAATGAAAAAATAATTAAACACCCCTATGACAGAAATGTACCTTCTTTTCTTGGAGGCTGAAGGCGATTATTATTTTTTTTAAAAAGCAAATTAAGGAAATATAGAGGAAAGATTAGAAAGGGAAAGGTAATACACTTTGTGGACTGTTGGCATGGTTGTCGAAATATTTTCATTGTAATAA
>CALNVZ010002222.1:24297-36650 GCA_940671915.1 Paracentrotus lividus | reverse complement strand
GCTGCAGCCCCACCCTCACATTTATTCATGAGAAACTTCATAACGATGAGGGGGTGGGGTAGTAAAATTTCCCCCGGCCTATTCGGCCATCAACAGAAGGTTCAGTCACTGTAACGGCCACCGGGGAGGAGGGGGAGGGGTTTATATTGGGTCTAGTCGGGTCTAAGGCAATCTTTTTTTTTTTTTTCACCATTTCCTCTTTTTTCTTTTTTTTTTTTTTTTTTTTTTTTTTTTTTTTTTTTTGCCGAGGGTGGGGGGCTTTCCCGCTGGCCCCGTGGAGCCACGCCTAAAATGGTCAATAGACCAAGCCGGACCAAATGAATATCACAGTATGGTATTACATAAAATCAGCTTAGACTAAATAGCTCGGTATACAGCTGCGGCCCCCATCCCCCATTGCCAAAAAAAAAAAACAACACACAACAAAAACAAAAGAACAAACAAACAAAAAATAAAAAAATAGAGAGACGGAAAAGACTTGTCGAAAGATCGACACATATGTAACCAATAAACCGACTCTCTCTTACCCCTTGTGACGCGTACAGTAGATGACGTTTTGGGATGATCCGAATCGCACCCCCTCCCCCCCCCCCCCCCAAAAAAAAATGCCCTTCTTCGTTTCTAAAAAGTGCCCCTTTTTTTCTTAGGCTATAAAGGACACGTTTTCATATTATAAAAAAAAAAAAACCTTTCAGACTTTTGAAAGGCCCGCGGACTACTTGCTTACGAAAAAGAACCTTTTCCCTCCACATTTCTTTTTATTAACCCAAAAGTTTTGCCGCTCGGTCGCGGACCGGGCCCCCCACCTCGCCATAAAAAGGAATACAAGCAAGCTATGCGCCATGAGACCAATGGAACCCTGCTGCAGAGCAACTATTGAAAAAGTCGTTGTCAGCAAGCACATGAGCCTACTTTTACATCCCTAGTAAACGTAATATTTTATTACCCTTGCTCTACGACATATAGTCTTTTAAAAATCATTTAAAACATGTAAATCTATTCATGACAATTGGCTATCTTAACATTACTCATGGGGCCAAAATTTACACTTTGCTTTAGGTGTGTTTGATAAAACTGTTAATGTTGCTTAAACTTTAAATGTTGCTATAAACATCAAAATGACGGCCACTTGTAATCTATCAAAAAGCATATATTGACCAGCATCTTACAGTAAATTAAAATTACTACTTTAATACCAGACCCCTCCCGTATCCATAAATCTGCTGCACATGCCACTGAAGGTCAAAGGCCCCTTATTCAGAAAAAATAAGTGAACCCCCACTTATCAAATTCGTTCGCAGCACTCGAAATTACAAATTATTGCGCTTATAAATCCTTCATATTTGTGTTTACCAGTGGGCGCCACCCCATTGCTTCGTGTGTGTCACAGTGGATAGGCCTAAAACGTTTTAAATATCATGCCTAAAACAGAATTTGACTGGCTGGAAGCTCACCCCACGTCTTTTACAGCTGGGAACTTTTTTTAATTGATCCGCCACGAACTTTGAATTCATGCACATTGACGAAGTTCACAATGCCACAATAAACAGCTTCATTGATCGCACATAAACGAATTACGAAAGATTGTCATATAACGATTATGAAAGAACATAAACGAAATATTGATGCTCAAACGTTATACATAAATTTACCGATAGCCTAGCTCCGGAATCGGAATCGTTTAAATTGATCTGAACAATTAACGATCCGCATTGAAAGAGTTTTAAAAAAATTCGACCAGCGGGAAAAACCATATACTTTTTTATTTTCATGCACAGTGATATACACCGTCCGTCACGGATAAAGATGGAATATTTTTTTGCCGCTATAGCGACATGATTTTTGCCTCTGACTTAAACTTTCTTTCTATATGGTGGGCCCCTCCATTTTCCTTTTAGACCCTGACTAGTACTCTATGGACATTCTCTCACGTATAGAATTTTTTTCCAAAAAAAGTTTTGTCAACCCCCATGATGCCGCAATTTTGGTCATGTTTTTCTCACTTATTAGGGCCCCTTGTGGTTTTCCCGGAACGATCAACCCCCCTCATTCCTACCCCCAGCGAAACGCCGACTGAGGTGTACATGTTTATATTCTTCTTTTAAGCTCTACAATCATATAGTTTGCTGGGGACAGGCCTTAGGTCTCTTGTCTAGCGGGAGCGCTTGAATGTAAAAACGAGTATTGGCCTGTGAAAAATTTTGAATATTTTATTCCATCTGTTTATGCTAGAAAACCAAAAGAAATAGAAAAACCACCTGTACCGGTAAATATCATCATATCTCTTAAAATTTTTGTAATTAGCCTTGATGCCAAGCCTGTAAATAGTAAATTGACTGATATCTTTATTCTGATTGTTTGTCTTGTTGAGATTTTACAATACAATTTAGGGCAAGATTTAATTCCATGGTGTAAAAAATGAATAAAGATGACATGTACGCAACCCAATCAAAATCAATTTTGACCCCTCCCCTAGACATAAGAGCTTCAGAGCAGTGTAAGACCAGTACATCTACACAGAATTAAAGAACAAGATCAGTTTATAACAAATCCTCGACTTCAGACGTGTTTCCTATGCAGGTAGACTGAGGTCATTAGTGGAGGTCGTCTGAATGTAACAAAAAAGGGCCCCAAAAATAAGGAAAAAATGACGAAAACATGGCCATCTTCTGGGAGGGGGAAGGTGACAACTTTTTGATAGAAAAATCCCGCTGGAAGCGGTTGAAGGGAAACGTCCAAGATTGTAACCCAGATGCCCAGAAAGTGAAAAGCAGGAGTGGATGACAAACACATTCAAGAACATAATAATCGGAATACAGCACAGCATGTCGCTTGACAGAACGGATATCACCCAAGGAATCAAATAACACCAAAGAGCAAACTTTACTTTTCGAATGCCCACACGTATATAAAAATAAAATCATATCTACAAAATCTAATCAGACACCCCCCCCCCCCTTCCCCACCCTAGTCCCCTCCCGGGTATTTTGTCATCTCAATTTTTTTATCGCCGTCACGGGGGAAGCGGGAGGGGGTTCTTCTACATTCATGATTGTACATAAATTCCACATCTTTTTTATCAATTATCACAAAATAACATATCATACCCTTAAACAATGTGTTGCGTAAAATCCTATTTATGTGGTGCATATATCACCCTTCGAAGAATCTGCGCCCCTAACGAGACTAACCGCGTCAGAGTGAGCAGCGAAACGATGAGTCGAAAATAGTTCGAGGTTTTAAAGCTTATATATTGAAATTAAATAAAGAAGGGGCATTTTCTCAGTACTAGTAATGAGTGGATAGCATTGATGGTATAATAGACCCAATTTAGTATGCCGCGAGCGCGAAGCGCGATGCTGAAAATTTTAAAGGCTAAAATTGCAGTAATTATTTGTGCAGATTGATTTGGTATCAGCGACGCGACAAGCGCGAGCCAATTTGGGTTAAAATTTTTTTAAGGGTAAAATTTAGAACTAATTATTGTCTTTGAATTTAGGTGTCAGCTGGATAGGCGCGAAGCGCGAGCCCGAAAATTGGGGTTTAGAATTTTTTTCAAGGTAAAATTTAGAGTTAATTATTGTTGCATGTTTGCATCAGCGAGCGCGAGCGCGTGCCAAAAATTTGGGGTTATCAAAAAGATTTTAATTACATAAAGGACTTTCTAAAAACCGTCGAGGCCAACTATGTTTCCGCAGGAGGCCCGAAGGGCCCAGGGGCAGCAGGGTCAAAGAGCCTCTTTTCTTTCGTTGAAATTTTGAACATTTAAGTTTTAAATATTTTTAACTTCATCACTAATGTAGGTCTTCTTTTTCTTAAAAAAAAGGGCAATTTTTACGTACCTTTGAGCAAATTATGCAAAATACAAAATGAGAAAAGTACGGACCCTCGTGGGCCCTCCCACACATTAAAGGCTCTTAGTTATCGGTCGTTGTAGAACCACATCCCTTCGCTCTTCTTTACTTTTTCTTCTTTTGGCTTTCCCTTTTTCTTCTTTCTCCCTTTTTCTCCTCCTTTTTGTTGTTTTTAGTCGGCCCAAGTAGGAGGGCGCCCGACCTGTTCGCCCCCCCCCGGATACCCCGAATCAGGATCCTGGTATATTCATGGACGTTCCCCCAAACCCTTCCCGGGGATTTTTTTCTTCAAAAAGTTTTTACCCCCTGAAGATGGCATTTCGTAATTTTCTTATTTTGGAGTCCTTTTTTTGTTTCACGCGAAGCCCACCAAGGCAGCCCCTCAGTCCTACCACCAAAGGAAAAACGTTTGACGGTGGAGATTGGTTATTGTCTGTAACTTAAATACTAGATTTATGTGACAGGCCTCGACTCTTTATGTCTAGAGAGGAGGTCAAAATTTATTTTGATTGGGTTTCAACAGCTCATTTATCATTCTACACCACGGAATTTCTATCTTCCGAAGATTCGTATTGTAAAATCTTCAACAACATAAATCAAAATAACAATATTATCAATACAAATACACCTCAGTCGCGTTTCTCTGGTGGAGACTGCAAGGGGCTTGACTGCTGTGGGAAAACAAAACCGGGAGGCCAGAAAAGTTGAGATGAAAAATGACCAGAAAAATGAGGGCTCGCCGGGAAGCGACAAAACTTTTGGGAAAGGCCACGTGGAAGCACGCGGTCGCGGACCGGGTGTTGGAGATAGTTACAGGGGTGGGGCTGAGCCCCCCCCACTTTTTTCAGCCAACGTGTAGCAAAAATGCAAAAAACGACCATACATTTGTGATTTTTAAGCGCTGTTCAGCCCCCCCCCCACTTGTCACCCCTCCACTTCAACAATCGCTCCGCGAGCCCTGTGAGGAGTGGCGAGAGATGTCCAAGATATAGCTCTAGAGGTCACACCAAAAAGTTAAAAGCAAGAGACAACATTATCTCAAGAAATTAAAGTCAGACAAATCATATGTCACTATAGCGGCAAAAAAACATCCTCTTCCACCTTATCATACGGACAGTCTGTGAAGATTTTATTAAACTCTATCGGACCCACCGATCAGGGAGTATGAGCAGGTCTCAACAAAAAACAACGATTTACCAATAATGAATTTATTGCATTAGAAATAACATATGATATGCATTAATGAAACATTGTGATGAATACAAATGTTGCCATAGTGAAAGTACAAGAATATAGTGTTGTGTTCAGCACCTATTACAATGTAAAACGCACTACTGGTGTTTATTCACTCTGACCATCAGTAGTCACATTGCACCTGGCAAACGAATTGATTATAAAGAACAATCTACTCGTCAGTAAATGATTAATAGGAGAAGATTGCAACATCCATGAATTTATAAGTTTGTTTTTTTTTTTTTTTATGGCACCTTTTATCTAAACTAAACAATCTACCCATTTGGAAAACACATGGTCTTATGAAATATTCTGTGGGTATGTACATACGTCTTTCTTTACTAAAGAAAGGACACACAAATAAATAGTGGAACTCCTAAGACTATCATCTCGCCAAACGTGTCTGAATTTATAATACTATCATCTCGCATCATAGTCTCATGTATTCTTTCAGCTCATCAATTCAAGAAAGTTGATAGCGCAGTTAATTCAGAGGTTTTTAAGGTGAAAATTCGGAATGAATTTGATAACTCTTTCCTAATTCATTTCCAAACTTTTCTGTTTTTAAAGTAAAAATTCGAAATTCATTTTCAAACTCGAAGTTAGGGTGTCTGTCTTTAGAGGTGGTTCATTCCTTTTATCAGTAGACTTGAATCTTATTTAAAACACACTGGGAGGAAACACATTTAGTGGTACAGTGGCCTTACGTAACCACAGGGTTCGATAGGTCAGGGACAGGTCAATCAAGACATCAATTAGACACGTTGTTTCAAGATAGCCTCTTTGCACAAGTGAAACTTAGGTATTATTACGCCTATATAATAAACAGTTCGTTATAATAATTAGACCATTCGAATATAGAATGAGAAGGGAATTAGAGCAGGGGTTGTCCTGAATTACAGGTATCATACCTCTGCGGTTTTAATTAGACCTGAAACAAATTTAATATGTAACAATTATAAATAAATTTCATGCAAAGATTACGGGGTGTAGTGATACTTATTTTGACATTTGGTGGTGTGCCTTCCTGCTCATGGTAATAATCTAAGAAATCAGGAATTTTAGAAGCCATTTTGCCCAGATGACTGCAAATGTTCGAGATGAAGTGAGCTGCAACCAGTGGACAAACTTTGAAAAATATGTAAGTGCATATATATATTTTACACTTTCCTAAGTAGTGATAACAATTATAGGCCTATCTAAATTCATTGTACCAATTATCTTCAACTCTATTCTTTATCCTGGAAGTATTTTGGGGATATTTTAGTTTGAGCAGGGGGTTATCAGCCCCTGGTTGGAACTTTGCATGTAATGATGATGTACTATAATAAAGTTCATGAATTTAATCCTATATCATAATAAATTACTGTTCCATCATACTTAATGGAACTTTCTTACATTTTTGTATTTATAGATGTATCGATATCTTTTACACTGGTTTATCTTGAGCAAATGCATTGCTATATATAAAGTTAATTAGTATACTGCTGAAGGCCCTAATTGAAAAGCGGCGTCAAAGCTAGTTTCGAAATCGATCGGTATGACTTGTGTGAGAGCGGGTGCTGTCATTAAATTACAAAACATGAATTTAGTTCAAATATATTATTATTATTATTATTATTATTATTATTGTTATTTGTACTTTGTGCAATAAAATGAGTGAACTGCCATGTCTGTGAAATGGCTTTTAACTATTTGATTATTATTGTAACTAGTATCAGGATACCGAAGGTAGTTCCTTTTTCTGATTTTTACTTTTTTGTGTGTGTTTTGTATCTTTACAGGGTTGATTTTTCTGCTAAATTCACAACTACTTCTGCTTGTATTATCTAAACGTCAGTGATTAATTTACTTTCGGGAAGATAATAAGAGATCGAGTTGCTGCCAGAAGACAAACTTCAAAGAACTTGTAAGTTTACAATTCAATTCCAAGATGCAATCATGCCATAATAATAATTACCAAATATATACCACTTTTCTCTTACTTTGTTATTTCAGGGGGTCTTTAATTGGGGGTATTTTTTAGTCAGCTTGCATGTTGTAATAATTTTATACGTTATGGTTTATTCTAATTCTATATGCTTTTACCGCTGGTAATAAGTTGTTTGATACCCTTTTCTCACGGGCCCTTTCTTAACCCCGTACTATCGTTAATCCCATACTTTCCTTTACCCCATACTATTTATTTTGCTTTTCCAATGAGCCAAAATATCTGCCTAAACCAGGCTATAAATGCACGCAGTTGTCACACAGAAATCGGTAACTCCGTACTATCGTTAGCTTATGAATATTCACGAGCGCATCGCTGTGAGCCTCCGTACGTTGGCTGCATGGCGCTCGCTAGTATAGTATACAAATATACAATGACAATCGAGGATCTGGTTAAAACTATTCGCATCGAAGGAACATCACATAGTACTATTCTCTCGAGGGCCACTCGCCCGAGAGAGAATAGATACTATGTGAAGTTCCTGAGTGCAAATAGTTTTAACCTGTTCTGAGAATGGAGTCATTGTATATTTGTTTTATATCCCTTCCACTATACCATTCCTTTTAATTTTGTTAATGAACAAATTATATAGCCTATGTGCTTACCTTTCTTCTGGATCCAATAAGTACAGTAGGATGGGATCCGTTGTCCGGACACTTAAGCAGAAAAAAACATCATCTTTTGCTCTGGATTTCTCAAAATTTGTGCAGTAATTCAAAAAATTGTGAATATTTATGCTTTGTTATATTGTCTGATATTATTTTCAAACGATTAATGAAATATTGATAACAAAGCTCCGAAAATTGCCAGTCTTGTCCGGACAAAAAACCCGTCCGGAGCATACAACAACGGTCTATACTTACAAAGCGCCCGTTTTTGTTACGCAGCACACGACGAAAAATCTTGCGAGCGCTGAATCGAGTTGATTTTGAATGTCGATCTCATCACAATCAACCATCAATTTGTGAACAAAATTACGGAATATAGATACAGCATACTTAATTTGTTTCTGAGTATTAACGCTGTCAGTCGATTCATGAAATCCACAATTCCTACGTCATTATACTGCTGAATTTCCGTTATTTACCATCAATCTCTGCAACTAGTGGAGGCAGCCATTTTGTCTGTTTACAAACAAAAATCAGCTGTTGCGCACCGCACCGGCCTGGTCAGTGCAGCTCGCGAAAGTTGCCGTGCATGCAGTGAGAATTCAGGTAAAAGCAGCAGAAGAGTAGCAGACACGCTCGCGCGCGATTGCGTAACTCGTGACATAGGGTGGGGGGGGGGTGGGTCGGCAAAACGTATAGTCCAGTTTTTCACTAGGGAAAAAATTACTATGCTGATCTCATGAAGAAAACGAATATTGTCATGAAAATCGTTTCTAGTAATATTCTTTTTCTCCTTGTGTCTGTACTACTCTCAATGCAAACAATCTTAGATAAGGGATATAATACGGCATATGTCTACAGCTTGTGGCTTATGCGCGTCACAACTGGCATACCTTCGACTTGCAATCCCTACGATGGATTCTGAGAAAATTCGTGCAGCGAGGGTACCTCGCAGGTGCAATGCACGTACGTGCAGGAAGTTTTTCCATAACCCTACTACAGAAACGCAGAACGCAGGGAGAATTGCACATACACGCAGGCGGCTACGTTGATGGCACTGTGCTCTGTGCTACGACGAGTTGTGACCGCCGCATAGGCCGGGTTACTGTTCCGACGACCCCCCCCCCGGGAGAGTTCCCGGCTCAGCTTTTCACTCTAAATACCCGATTTTTGCAGGGCCAGAGAACCCGCCGACTATAGGTGGGTTAGCCTCTTTTAATTGCCAAGACTCGTCGGAACAGAAAGTGAATACATTATCTAGGCTAAGAATTTGGAACGTGAGAAAAAGGGTCACGTCGCTTGTCATGCTATTATATTGGAAGAATAGATTTTTTTTGCTTTCGAAAGCAGAATATATGTAATACCTCAATTAACCTCTGTTTACAACGAGAATTTGTTATTAAATCCACAAAAAAAAAAAAAAAAAAAAAAAAAAAAAAAAAAAAAAACCTTAATTTAGCAACAAAACTGTGTAAATATATCTATTGACAGTGCCATAGTCGATAGGATCTCACAGGCACAATGCTAGCATACAGCGGTTTGTGTACAAATTAGTATATGCTCTTCATACACAGACTGTACACACAGAATTCACTCACGCTATACCAATCAGCTGCTGGTTGGCATGCCCAGAGTTCTGGGGTGAAAGTGAAGGAAGTATGGCCTCATTTTGATGAACATCTCCCCGTGCTCATGCAAACTATTACATAATCATGGAAAGACATGCATGGAACATGAGTATATCCATTGTCCATAAAATATTGATATGCCATTAGAACACTATGGGGACAAGTTGAGCAAGAGTAGAAAAAAAAAAATCAATTTTCTCTACTACAACTACAGGGCCGGCGGAGACGAGGGGGGGGCCCACTTTTCCCCCAATAATTTTAATATTTTCTAACCTAAAGGGAAAAAAAGGGTAAAGAAAGAAAAAGAAGAACGGGAAGGAGAGGCAAAATGCGTTTAAAATACACTACCTTCGGGTTCATTAGAAGCCAATTATTTTTTTTTTTCTGCTCACGCATCGCGCTCGCAAGGTTCTCTCAATATAAAGGCAACTTGACTGATCCCTATATCCCATATTAGTAAAGTTATGTAAATTTTTCTACTCGCACTTGCCCCTCGCAATTTATTTTTGTTAAAATTGAGGGTGATCTTGATCCATAGAAGAATTCAAACAAAAAGAGATAAAATGGAAAATGTGCGCAAAATATTTGGTCTTATTATGTGTCATAAGTCAAAAATTTCAGCTCGCGCTTCGCGTACGGAATTTATTTTTGTTACAATTGAGGTGATCGTTACCTATTCAAACAAAAATAGGCCTACATATAAGAGGGGGAAATCTGCGTAAAATATAGGCCTACGGCCTTATTTGTGTCGTTATGCAGTGTGTCCCACAAAAAAAATGCTAATAACACTTTAGATGGGTATAATATTAAAATTACAAAATTATATTGTTTATATTTTTACACCCGTAAAATACAAGTCCTTTTCTACAACTGGATGAAATTATATGTGATATGGTCCAAGAATCACAAAGATATGAGCATTTTGTCCTTACACATCAGGAAACATCTCCAACCAAGTTTGTATTGAGTAGTACCGGATGTGTCGAATAAAACAAACCCAAGTTTGATCATTAATATTTTGAATAGGCCTACTTTGAAAAAATTGTTAGTAGTAATTATGAAATTTATACCACTGTATAAAGTGCAACTCATTACCATTTTAATGACACCTCTCTCAGCTCACCAATATCACGTATCTCTGAACCCCATTGTTTTAAATAATGTCTTGCAAAATTGTGAGTGGTTCACTTTCACGCTCATTGATGATCAAAGTCGGGTTTCTGTTGAGGCACCCGCGAATAATGCATCTCAATGAGCATGAAAATGAACACTCACATTTTGCAAGACTTTTTCAGAACAATGTGGCTCAGCGATGCGTGATAATGGTGAGTTGAGAGAGGTGTCATTAAAATGGTAATGAGTTGCACTTTACAGTGATATTAATTTCATAATCACTACTGAAATATTTGTCAAATTATTAATGATCAAACTTGGGTTTTCTTTTATTCGACACATCCGGTATTACTCAATACAAACTTGGATGGAGAGGTTTCCTGATGTGCAATGACAAAATGCTCATATCTTCCTGATTCTTGGACCATATCACATAAAATGTCATCCAGTTGTAGATAACGAATTGTAGTTTTTGGGTGTAAAGATTTAAACAATACAGTTATGTAATTTTAATACTATACCCATCTAAAGTGCCATTGGCCTTTTTTGTGGGACACACTGTACAGGCCCGTAGCTAGGATTTTTACGGGGGGGGGGGGTTCGAAATATGAATAAGTGGACCTTATTCAAGAATTTTTTTCGAGCGCAAAGCGCGAGCCGAAAATTTTAGGAATCTTAATGGCTTTTATTTTTTATTGTTTATTTAGTAATGAATATAAAGGATTGCGAGCGCGAAGTGCGAGCCCAAAATTTTGAGATCAAAATTGGAGTTAATTGTGCAATATAAAGCCTATTCAGTATTCGCGAGCTGAAAGTTTTGAGCCAAAAATTGTGCTTTATAGAATCTTTTTAGGATCCATGTTGAAGATACATAATAATCTTGGCTCATTAATAATGTTTGCTATGAATATTTTGTGGGCTGCAGGCCCCTAGCCCAACCCTTTTCTAGCCCAGACACCATTTTTTTACAAGGTTTGTCTCCAGCAGAGGGCACTGTGTCCAATCCTTTATTTTAATATTTATTGTTATACTAATATTGCATTGTTACCGAGCAGGAAAATTTCGGGTTTTAAAAAGACATATAAAGTAAAGAAAGGGGCCCTTTTTAGTATTGTAAGTGCAGTTTTTAAAAAATGGTCCATGGGACTTTTAAATAGTATGAAAGGCTTCTTTTTACTATAAAAGGGCATGTTTAAAGTAAGAAAAGGGGCACTTTTAGAGTGCATGAAAAAGTGGGGCACTGTGCCCCCTGCCCCCGGTTAGACCGGCCAATATCCTCAAGCGCGATGCGCGAGTAGAAAACGTTGAGCTCAAAATTGTTAGTCAGTTTTTGTCCGTGCTGGGATGGGGCAAGAATTATTCAATAAAGATTTATTCAATCATGAATTATTTCATGAATATGTTTCAGTTAAAAAAAAAAATAAAAAAATTGCTTACTTTTGTATTCTATTTTATATTAAAGAGACCAGCGCCTTACAAGCTTTGCTTCTTGCTGGTTCCTGAATTTTCTTTATAATTGTTTTCTCTGTTACTTTTGAACAAAATGTTCTATGTTACATACTGATGTTGTTAATTTGATTATTTATTTTGTTAACTTTTGAAAACATGAAAGAAAATCAATAAAGTAATCTTGAATCTTGAATCTTGTAGTTTATTGTGCATTTTTATATGGACCCTATTTGGTATCCTCGAGCGCGAAGCGCGAGCTGAAAATTTGGGGTTTTAAAAGACATATGGAGAAACAAGGGCCCCTTTTAATTTTGAAAGCGCCCCTTTTTTTTAAACATAAATTGTCCACTGGACTTTTCAAAACTCTGAAAGGCTTCTTTTTAGTATAAAGATGACACTTTTTTTCGCTTATAAAGGGGACACTTTTTGGTCATGAATAGGGGCACGTTTAGGGTGGATGAAAAAGTGGGGTTAATGT
>CALNVZ010002222.1:0-19738 GCA_940671915.1 Paracentrotus lividus | reverse complement strand
GCTCAGTACTTATTCAGCTCGAACCAGGTACAAAGGGGATAAAATACGTGTATTGTTGTTGCAATTAGTTGGTTAGGTGATATAATTATGTCGGCGGAGTTTTAATTGATCGTCTGTTTATATGTATAAGTCACGCCATGTCGACTAAGATGTATTTCAACAAGAACAATGTTTCCTTCTGCTGTTCAACTCCTCATTAAGTGAAGGCATAGGCCTCGAGGCGCGATGCCTAAGGAACTAAAGCGCGCCGCCACCCCCATCCCCATAAAAAACAACATTAAAAAAAAAACAGAAAACAAAAAAAACAAAACAAAACCATAAAAATGAAAGATAATGATAGTAATATTATATAAGAAGGGGCAAAATAATGGGACGCCCAAACCAATTCTGACTAACCGAACCTTACCACTATGGCCTGATACTTGTGACTTCTTAATGGCCTGGGGCCGAGGAAAAGAAGATCCTCTCCACCCCCCCAAGTCTTATTAGGGTCAAATATATAATGGGTAACATATATGTAATTGACATTGCATGAACTAGAGTTTTAGATTGTAATTTTTAAATGTTAGCGTCTTTTGGATATGTATATTGATCAACAGTCCAATTTGATATTTGCGTCGGAGTCGGCACCATGTATGGTGCGACATGTACACATATTAAGGAATTTGTGACATTTAGTATAATTTAGTTGAAGCACATGTTTCTTGAAAATGACAGAAATCGATATGCGCAGGTAGAACGAAGTGACAGGGTGTGACGGTGATACACATTGGGATTCTGACTGACCAAGTTCGAGGGGTAAGGATTCTGTGTAATTGATTATACAATGTCTCGTATTTCCTCTAAAAGCCTGCCTAATTTTAACCCTAATCAGATCCCGGGCTTGTTTTGAGGCTCTTATGGGCCGGCCCGGGGGGGGGGGGTAGCGGACCACACCCCCCGTCCCCCACCCGTCAGGATCTGCGCCGGCGCGATCGGTCGAGAGCACCGCGAGATATTGCACAAGTGGTAATAGAGTTGTGCGATAATAAATCTATAGGTAGTACAGTTAATTTTCCTGAAATAATGTGATTTTATCGGCGACGTCACCGCGACAAGTTTCAAACCGTCTCAAAGTAGTCCCAACTCTGTCCAAAATCCCTCTAATGGCAAGTAATGGTAGTATCTCACTTCGCGGAGACGTGGTTGAGACGGACTTGGGACTACTTTGAGACGGTTTTGAAACTTGTCGCGGAGAAGTTTCCAGGACAAATTCTTCTCTCCCGGAGACACCTCCGATACCCTTTTCTGTGGCGGGCACACTTT
This sequence comes from Paracentrotus lividus, assembly GCA_940671915.1. Classification (NCBI taxonomy): domain Eukaryota; kingdom Metazoa; phylum Echinodermata; class Echinoidea; order Camarodonta; family Echinidae; genus Paracentrotus; species Paracentrotus lividus. The sequence continues at coordinate 18,433 of CALNVZ010002222.1, read as the reverse complement.
TGTTTTTCTGTCGCGGAGACGTCTCGGAGACGTCACATTCAAAAACCGTTTTAATGTAGTCCCAAATCCGACTGAAATCCGTCTCCCGAATTGAGATACCACCACTGGGATGTGGTGGTATCTCACTTCGCGGGAACTACTTTGAGATGGATTTGGGACTATTGTTGAGACAGTTTTGAAACTTCTTTGAGACGGTTTAAAACTTACGGAAACTTCGCGGAGACGTCTCGACGTCTTCTTAGTCCCCGCGACGTTTCATGAGGCGCGGAAATTACTTTGAGACGGTTCTTTGAAACTGCTTTGAGACACTTTTGATAAATTGTCGCGGAGACGTTTCCGCGATGTTAGATACCAACAAGACCACCAATTACACCAGGGTCGAAAATCACGAAAATCTTCAGTACTTATTAGTGAAGGTACAAAGGGGATAAATACGTGTATTGTTGTTGCATTAGTGGTGGTGATATAATTATGTCGGCGGAGTTTTATGATCGTCTGTTATATGTATAGTCACGCCTGTCGACTAAGATGTATTTCAACAAGAACATGTTTCTTCTGCATTACTCCTCATAAGTGAAGGCATAGGCCTCAGGCGCGGATCCTAGGGACCAAGCGCCCCCACCCCCATCCCCCCTAAAAAAACAACATTAAAAAAAACAAAAAAAAAACAAAACAAAACAAAACATAAAAAATGAAAATAAATGATAGTAATATTAATAAGAAAAGGGGCAAAATATGGACGCCCAAACCAATTCTGACTAACCGAACCTTACCCCTATGGCCGATACTTGACTTCTTAATGGCCTGGGGCCGAGAGAGAATGACCTCCCCCCCCCCCCCCCCAAGTCTTATTAGGGTCAAATATATTATGGGTAACATAATGTAATTGACCATGCATGACTAGAGGTTTAGATTTAATTTTTAATTTAGTCTTTATGGATATGATATTTCAACAGTCAATTTGATATTGCGTCGAGTCGGACATGTAATGTGCGACAATGTACACATGTCGAATTTTTGACATTTAGTATGATTTATTATACATTTTCTTGAATTGACAGAAATCGATATGCAGGTGACGAAGTGACCGGGTGTGACAGTGATACACATTGGATATCTGACTGACCAGTCCAGTGGTAAGATTCTTTAAATGATTATTATCAATGTCTCGTATTCTCTAAAAGCCGCCTAACTTTAATCCCAATCAGGCCTGGCTTTTTTTGATCTTCTATGGCCGGCCGGGGAGGGGGAGTGGTTGAATCACCCCCCCCCCCCCCCCCGAGATCTCGTTGTTCTAATTTACTATTAAAAGCTCCCAGAATGCAAATTTTTGGTGTCAATATTCTTTGTAGTGTTTCTAACAATTGTTCCTGAAAAAAAAATCAGTATAAAAGTCATTTTCTTATGTATTTTTTTTTTTTTTCAATTTCTGATGTATTTCTCTGTTCGTCGACCTTTTGCTTTTTCTTCTTTTTACGTTTTTGGGTCAAAATTGATTGCAGAATCTTTTTGATTATGATTATGCTCAAATAAATTAGTTTTAGCCTATGAAAGTGAAAATAATTATATCTTTGTGAATTGTGAGAAAACTCTATTTGCATTGACTTTTTCTCAAAATCACGTTTTAGGGCGATTTTCGGGCTGGCGTTTTTTTTTTTTTTTTTTCTTGTTTTTTTTTTGAAAAACGTGCAGCATCGTAACCGTATGCCTGATTTTAGTTTCAAAGGATGCGCAGGACTTGAAAGTAAAAAGTTATCGAGCGGCGCGGTTGATTCAAGCCCCGGCCTGATTAGGGGCCTAAGTAAGTTTAAATTTGTAGTTTAACTATGGCTTGCTACATGGGAATCGATCTTTCCATGTTACACGTCCTCATCATTTTCACTGAATTCTGGAATCATGTTTTCATGGTAATAAGGGAAACTTTTATACATATCAGTCATGCTATTTTGTAATAGTTAAGGTGGTATTGCATTTCGCGGAGGAGGCCTCTCCACGACTCATAAACCGTCAATAAATATCCGCGACTACTATCGAACCATGTCAAAAGTGAGATACAAACATACATTACAGGTGAAGATAAATACATCTACAAAGTGAGTCAATAAAAATGTCCCATCATTTTGAAGTGGCTTATGAAGAGATATACAGGCGCATATCCAGGATTTCGCACCCGTCGGGGGGCCGACGTGAATTTGGCGCCCCTGTGTACTTTATCAAAAATATGGCGCCCCACCCGCCCCCCCTCCCCTCCCCCACCCCCCCCACCCACGCAGGCAAACATAGGCCTACGGCTTAAATGTATGTTGAAGGATTTTGAAAAATAATTTTATTTGAATGTTTTTTTTTTTTTTTTTTTTTATTCTCAATGGTTTTGATGGATTGATTGATTGATATCTTTATTTATACATCTGGTTAAAACGCCCAAACAGTTACAGGACTGGTTTGGATTGGGACCGTGATAAAAATACACAAATTTCGAAAAGGTTCAACATAATAATACAAACATTACGAAGACAAAAAATACATACAACTCAAAATTTAACAGCAATGCAACAAATGAAATAATGCAATAACACTAAAATTACAATAAATAACTTAAAGATAACATTTTGTGAAAACAATATTTACCATGAACACAAAGTTTGACATAAAAAAAAATGAATAATTAGAAATTCTGGAAAATCGTGTATTATGATGACTTGCAGTAAAATCAAGATGATGAGAATGTAGTAATAGTTACAAATATATGGAAATTGACAGTTAAATTAAGAAGTGAGTAGTGACGGTGTCTACCGGCATGATTTTTCTCCGCGGATCCGCGGATTTCCGCCGATTTTGACATTCTAAAAAAAAAAATTCTGTACCTAAAATTGCAAAATTTTCTGCGGGAGGGGGAACCCCCCTCCCGAACCCACCCCCAGGAAGTTCGGTCGCTACGCTCCCTCACTGGTAGCAATTTTCCTCTTTTTTTAAAATTTTTAGCTCTTCACGGGCTGAAATCAGCACTTTTTAGGTGCTTGCATAGTGACTGCACTCAAAGTGCTGTTTAACTGCACCTAAAGTGCTGTTTTAGCACTTTCACGTGAGCTGAACTTTCAGCAAAAATGGGCAAAAACGGCGTGACTTCGTTAGTTCGAACCTGGGTCCCCTGCATGAGAAGCGCTGACGATCACGTTAGACCAATTCACATCTCACGGTTGCTAGCAGATCATATTGTTGCGTGATGAACTTTCTTAAAAGTTACCATAATCATCTACTATGCTGTCATAATTAAAGCCAGTTAGCGAGATCTCCGTTGGTCTATTGGTAACGTCAGCGGTACTCTTCCATGTCAAGGTGAACCCTGTTCGAGTCCCATACCGACCATGAACATTTTTTGTTAATAAATTAGCACTTGGGTAAGTGCTAAAAAAGCACTTCAGGTGCTGATTTAGCACTTCAAGTGCAGTCACTATACGAGCACCCATAAATTAGCACTTCAGTTTTTAGAGTGTATGAAGGGCCATTATTGTTTAGTATATCGAACATCATTAAAGCAATATTCTTTCTCCTTTTCTTTTCGAGTGTATCCCATCCAAGTTTATTTAGATTGTAATTTCCCGACGAATCCCAAGGGGTGTTATTTATATAGGAGCTGCTCGATTTAAAATCTTTTGGAGATTATTTTGAAGGCACTTGCCACAATTTCCCCACTCTACATCGCAATATGAAAGATGGGATAACACCAAAGCATTATAAACTAAAAACATTGTATCTTTATCAACTATAGTACGTATCGTTTTTAATATAGACCGTTACTACATTTCTTTTGAATAGATTCTATGTGGTTTGTCCATGATAGATTTTCGTCAACAATTACTCCTAAATGTTTACATTTCGTAACTCTTGTGAGAGAGTTTCCTTCGATGTTAATATTTATATGCGTATTTTTCAAAGATTTCAAACGATTTTTAGTTCCTAAAATAATATATTCGGTTTTGTTTACATTCAAACTTAACTTATTTTGATCAAGCCATTTTTTCACATGTAATAAATCTTTATTAATTTTGTTTTCTAAGTCAGAGTAGATGGAAAAGATTTTCTAGGTATATGAGGTTTTACCGCTATAGATGAAAATACGAATATTTCTAAATACGAGCGCGAAGCGCGATCAGATTTTTCCCCCTTCTATTTTACGATCAGAAAGCAAAGAATTCTAAGCAATTAGGGGTATCAATTTTGTTTACAAATCATCGTAATCTGGTTACAAGAAAGAAAAAATAGGCGAGCTTGAATCGCGAGCAGAAATTTGATGTATCGGAATAATCTCTGAAAACGTGACATTTTATGCATTCCTCAGGAACACAATGCAATAACTCTTTGGGAAATGAAGCGAGCGCGAAGCGCAATCGAAAAATTTGCTCTGAAGTTTAGGATCAATTTGGCCTCCATATTTGAGGACCGTATGTTGCCCAGTAATTTTGCATGATTATGAAAGAGAGATGAATATCTATCTATCTAGCTGCTTATCTATCCTTCTGCTTCCCTCCCTAAGTTTAAGATAAACTTGGCGCCCCTAAGTTTAAGCTCAATTTGGCGCCAACTAATCATTTGGCGCCCCCTAAATGTTAGTTTGAATTGGCGCCATACATGTAGGATTTAGTTGATTTGATGCCCCTGGCAAAATGCAAAAATAAATGTAACGTGTATTCAAATAAATTTAAATGTCTTGATGATTAGCATCCTATAATTCAAATTATGGCCAGAGGAAAAACACAGGCGAGAGAGGAATTTAGATGTCTTTGAATGATGAGAGCACATGGCATTGCATGCGTTCCTCAGGAACACAATGTAATAACTCATTGGGAAAAGAAATGATGCGAGCGCGTAGCGCGCGCGAGCCAAAATTTTGCTATGTATATACAAACCAGGGTGGTGTTGCATAAAACTTTTTTTCTAACCCGGGTTTTCTCAGGTTAAAAAACTCAGCTTATGTAGACCTATTTCTTAGGTTATTCAACCTGAGTTTTAAAACTCCCTAAAAATTTATTGCATTAATAATTTTGAAAACTCTGGTGTGTTTTTATGCAATGGAAAAAACAGTAAGAAATCCAGAAAAATATTGTAACCGGAGTTTTCGGACTTTAACCGGAGTTTTCAGATTTTAACCGGAAAAACTCCGGTTAGAAGTTTTATGCAACGGGGCCCAGGAGAAATTTAAAAATTTAGAGACCATATTTCAAATACCAAGTTGTTGCCCTTTAGTTTCAGGTAAATTCGGCACACCTCCCTAAGTTTAAAATAAAGTTAGAACCCCTAAGTTTAAGATAAATTTGGTATCCCTAAGTCTCAGGTCAATTTGACGCCCCTACGTTTAAGCTCAATTTGGCGCCCCCTAAGATTTAGGTCAATTTTAAATGCCAAAATGAATGTAACGTGAAATCAAATAAATTGAAATGGTTCGAATCACATAATGTAAATTTTGGTAAGACGAAAAACACAGGCGAGCGCGAAGCATGAACGGAAGTTTTGATGCATTCAAATGATTAGAAAACAGGACATTTCATGCGTTCCTCAGGAACACAATGTAGTAATTGATTGGGGCAAAAAAGATGCGAGCGCGAAGCGCGAGCGAAAATTTTGCTATGTATATACAAACCCGGATGCATGAGTTTTTACATTTTGCTCTTTCTATATAGAGACCATATTTTGTTGCCCCCTTAGTTTCAGGTAAACTCGGCGCCCTTTAGTTTCAGATCATTTGGGCGCCCTATTTAAGTGTAAGCTCAATTTGGCGCCCCTGATTTTAAAAGCGATTTGACATCCCCTTAAATTCAATTCAGTGCCCCCATAAGTTTCAGGTCATCTTGGCGCCCGTACGTGTAAGCTCAATTCGTCGCCGCTAATATGTCGAACATAAATTTAAAATGCAAACAAAAAAAAATACATATAAAAAAAAATAAATAAATAAAAAATGTAACGTGGAAACAAGTAAATCTAAATGTTTTGACGGTTAGAATCCCATAATGTAAATTCTGGTAAAGGAGGAAAAACATAGGCGTGTGCGAATAGGGAACGGAAATTTTGATGTATTTGAATGATTAGAAAACAGGTCATTTTACGCGTTCCTTTCTAGATAGAGACCATTTTAAAGACCCCTTCTGTTTTTTTTTGCGTGTTTTTTGGGGGCCCCTTAGTTTCAGGTAAATAGGATGTAGTTGGAGCCACTAAGTTTAAGATCAATTTGACACCCCTAAGTCTCAGGTCAATTCGGCGCCCCTACATTTGAGCTCAATCTGGCGTCCTGTAATTTAAGATCGATTTGACACCCCCTTTACTTCAGGTTAATTAAGCGCCCTTAAGTATAAGGTCAATTCAGCGCCCCTTAAGTTTCAGATCATTTTGCGCCCCTACATTTGAACCAAATTTGGCCCCCTTACGTTTAAGATAATTTTGGCGCCCCTCTAGGTTTAAGTTCGATTTGGCGCCCCCTAAATTGAAGTTCGATTTTGCGCCCTTAAGTTTAAGGTCGATTTGGCGCCCCCATCTAAGTTTCGGGTCAATCTTGCGCCCCCACGTTAAGCTCATTTTGGCGCCCTCTAGTTTTAAGTTTGGTTTGGCGCCCCCTAAATTTAAGGTCGATTTAGAGCCGCTAAGTTTAAGTCGAATTTGGCGTCCGACATATGTTGAAGGTCAATTTGGCGCCCCTATGTTTAAGCTCAATTTGGCACCCCCTAGTTTAAGGTCCATTCGCACCCAAGCATATTGGCGTTGCTTAGTTTACTGTCGATTTGGTGCCCCCTAATTTTTTTTAAGGGCGTCCCCTTCCCCCCCCCCCTTTTTCATTTTGCGCCCTTACTTAGTTTAAGGTCGATTCGGCGCCCTAAGTTTAATTCAATTAGGCGCCCCCTCAGCTTCAGGTCAATTTGGCGCCCCCATCTCACTTTCTGGGTCAATTTCGCCCCCTACGTTTAAGCTCAATTTGGCTCCCCGTAGTTTAATGTCGATTTGGTGCCCTATAAGTTTAAGGTCAATTTGGCACCCCTTAGTTTACTACCGATTTGGCGCCCCCCCCCCTCTAAATTAAAGGTCGATTTGGCGCCCCTTTAAGTTTAAGGTCCTTTGGCACCCCTTAGTTTACTACTACTAATAATAATAATAGTTTCATTTATATAGCGCTTAATACGATATCCACCTTAGTGTTTCAAAGCGCTATATGTTACTAATTATTACCCGGCTGGGCTACCCCGAAAGGCGCGCACAGCATTGAAGGAATTGCTTCCTACCGGTTAACCCATTCACCTCACTTGGGTCAAGTACGGCAAATTTGCAGGTTGACACCTTGCCGAAGGATGCTAGTGGTATGGACGGGATTCGAACCGCGTACCTGGTGATCGTAAGTCCGCCGACTTATCCACTCGACCACACCACTCCCACAGTTTACTGTCGATTTGGCGCCCCCATTTTTTAAGGGCGCCCCCTTCCCCCCCTCTCCTTTTCCCCCTTCTCTTTCTCTCTCTCTCTCTCTTTTTCTTCCTTCCTCTTTTCCACCTTTTTTCCCTTTCTCTTTTTTTCCCTCCTTTTTTCCTCTTTCTTTTTTTTTTTTTTCTTTTTCTCCATTTTTCTTCCTCTTTTCGGCACCCCCTGCGCGCCCCCGGGGCCCGGGCCCGTAAAGCTCCCCCCAGAAGACTCGCATGATATGAACAATTAATCATGGGATTTATGATATGTCTAATTTGTAGAGTCGTATGTTGGTCCATTTTTCATTTAGATCTTTGCACGCTTGATTGAATTACAGACAATCGTCTTAAGCAACTCGACGTTTACCAAATTGCCCATAAAATTGATGTTGGCACAACAACAAAGAAATAAATACCTAAAAGTTCGTGGGAGCCAAACAATCAACATTAAAATCTATATGACGTCGCTCTTGCATAATTCATATATTTTTTGTTACTTGCCGTCCGGCCCTCTTCTACTGATTAAATCAAAATATGTTAAATAGTTTACATACCAAACGCGTGTTAATGATAATACTTTAATCAAAATCATTGTAAGATATTTGCGTTATTTTCCCGGTAATACACTATTTTATTTTGTGTATGTGTGCAAATGATTTTTTTTCCAATGTTTTTTTTTTTATTTTTTCTTTTTTATTTGCTGTCTCATCTTTTACCTCTCTGCAAATTGTTTTTACCCACTCATTTTTATGATAAGACAAGTTCAAGATTTAAACAGGCCTTTTGAATTTTTGGAAGGTTGTTCCCGATATTTGCGCCTGCATATTGTTAAAAAGATTCTAAATTGGGTTTTGATAAAACACCGTGAATGGAATTAGCATTTCTCGTATTAAAACTGGAACGATAAAAAAACCATATGATATTCATTAAACAGTCGTAGGGGGCAACACTGTAAATAAATTTTTACATAATGGTAGCTTTAAAAAATAATTTCGTCTCTGTTCATTGCTTGCCCAAAAAGGGGTTTAGGTTTCGTGAAAATTATCGTTGTAAGTAAAATGCCTTTTTTAAATTATTATTTGTTTCTGGTTATAGGTCGTATATGCAGAAGATGTTTGGCGCTGTTCGGAGACCCAACCGTGTCCCATCTGACTTGCCTGTCTTTAGTTGGGAGAGCATCCAACATCAGAATAAAATAGGGGCAGGGACATATGCAGAGGTCAGTTTGTATTCTTGCAGGGATCATGGACAAGTGGCAGTTAAACAGCTACGAAAAGAGTGTGCAGTGTACCAGAAAGGGTTCGTTAAAGAAGCTAGGCTTCTTGGTCAACTGTCTCATCTCAATGTCGTGAAGTTTTTAGGGTATTCCAGTAGTGGAAATGATGCTATAATGTTAGAATATGCAGGTTTTGATTTCCGTGTATTGAGCGCAGACTATGATTTTCATAAGTATTCCCTTGATCAGCTACTAATTCAAATCGATCGCGATTGGGATTTTGCAAACTGCGAGCATCTGAACCATCATATTACCCTTGGATTAGTTGACGGGTTGACATATCTACACAGTAATGGTATTGCGCACAGGGATTTGAAGCCAGGTAACATCCTAGTGTCAAACACGCACTACGCTAATGCAAGCGAAGAGGTTAGAAATGTTAAATGGAAAACGTCCCCTGTCATCGTTAAGCTATCTGACTTCGGTGAGAGTAGGTCAAATATGGTACAAACAAGAAGCATTGTACAAACTAGAACGGATGACCTGTACAGAGGCTCTCCAGCGTATATGGCACCTGAGATACTACGCAACTGGCATGCAAATGGACCAAGCCCCAAAGTAACGATCCAAGACCTGCATGTAATGGATGTCTGGTCATTAGCCATGGTGTTATTCGTCCTGGTAAATCCAGATTGTATGTATCCATACGAAAAAGAGCTTAAGAGAATGCAACTGCCAGCTCTACAAGGTGCAGCGGAAAAGGCATTCGTTGAATTCTGGACTCAGGGAAAGTTACCCCAGCACAGCAAGAAGTATGAATCCCAGAGAAACTCGCACTGGAAGAGCATCTGTAGTTTGTATGAGGAGTGTGCTAAAATCAATGAAGCCCAGAGGCCAAATATGAATATCGTGCAAGAAAGCTTTGTCCAGATGCACACCAGCAACATTGACAAAGGTCAAATTCATAATAGAACAAGGAATGATGAGGACAAAAGTAAAGAATCCTACACTACGACAGAAACTCTCGAAAGAAGCTGCAGGTCGGATATAACAGTAGCAAGTATTCAAGAACACCCAATTCCGGTTCATTCCTCTGATGTTGATGGCCCTCAAAGTGATAGGAGAGATGTTAACTCTTCTTCACACAATGATGGGACAGATAGTGAAGTAGAAATCCTGTCAGGCGGTGATTCTTCAACTAACAATGATTTCGATATTGTAGACCTCACTGTCTTGTCGTTAAGGAATAGTCAGATGACAGCAATTACCGAGTATGATGCTCTGGTTTCAGAACTGTATTCCACAAATGGTAACGATGCTAATCTAAGTTTCAAACTTCCTGAGAATGATGCTACAAATGGATGCACGTTCTTATGTTTGATGATAGGGGCCAGATTTAGGCAACACGGAATGGTCAACATTGCAGAACTGAAAGAAATGGCGGAGGAGGTCATAGACACATTTCCTGCACAGCTGAATGTGATACGATCAAAAGAAAGGGGCTACGATCCAGAAGAAGCTTTGGATTTGTTAAAGGTGCTAGACCTCATTGATGAAACATTTGAAGTATCAACAGCTATTCAAGGAAGAATGTTTGGCGCTGAATCGTCAGATGAGCTAAGTTGTCTCTGGAAAGGATGTTCAGCAAGGAACTTCAGGATCTTCGTTGTCGTAAGCCCACCGTATACGGTTCTCATGATATGTAATGGCGATCAGATCATTATCTTGGATACGCATCCTATACCACATTGCCTCGGAGGAATTGAAAATGGGCTGATCCTGAGGGCAGAGAACTCAGAGAATGGACAGAGGAAAATAAATGAATGGCTGCAACGAAGGTTCTCTTCTCAAACTTCCAATTGTTATGTTGTGCATGAGTTGGAAATAATCGACACTTCTCCACTACACTCCAAGCCTGCAGAGACGTATCCGATCGACAGTAAGAGCGTTGGTGCGAGTGGCAGAGGGGAGGTTGGAAGTGACAATGCATCAGAAACTGAAGAAAGTGACGATGATGAAACAGTGACCGGAATACATTACGTCAGAAATCTATTGCGTCCATGCAACTGGAACGATTGTGAAGAGCAGACATCCATCCCTTATGACGTGGATGGATTGTGCAAATTTCGCCTTCAATGTGACCAGAAGAACATGATGGTAATATCACAAGACGGACGACCATGGGGAACATGGGTTACAAGTTCACGAAAGGAGTTCAAAGGAATTCGGAGAACAGCAGCATGTAGAGGAACGCCGACGTGCATTAACGCAGGTTGCTCATTGAATGGGCAGCAAAACAGAGGCCAGTTTGAGAAGGAAGGAATATCTCTCATATGCAAGCTCTGTAGGCAGGAAGTTACTACACCAAGCTGCCCAGCACGAAAGGTTTGGGAGTATATGAAAGGAGAAGTAGTAGTCATGTACACAGGGAAGCATACCTGCGTGGCGAAAAAATTGAAAACGTCTGCAAAGGACCTGGCCAAAGAGCTAAGAAATAGCTCGTACACCTCTGCCTGCAATTTCGTACATGCGAAAATGTCTTCCTTGATGTCCTCCGAAAACATCGACTGGACAGCAGTTGATGAGGTAGCCGAGGAATTTGTAGACGTGAAGAGACTGAATAACGTCAAATTGAAGATATCTGCAGATTCTCACGGTAGCAGCTTTGACGCATTGTGCCTTTTCAAAAAAGAAACAGATCGCCGGGACAAGTTTTTGATATATAAGCTCAATAACAACGGAATGAATAACGGGTTACCGACGTTTGTGTTCAAATCTAGCCGATCCATGGCAGAAATAGGCCTCAGTATGGATAGAAAGAAACAGGGACAGAGAAAAGGGTGCTATGCATTCATCGATGCAAAACACGGCAGAACACTCGGGATGAAGACGTTAACACTGTGGACTTATGATGCAACAATTAAGATGACACTGCTGCTTGCCTGTATGGAGACAGAGGAGGAAAATACCGAGAGCCTAATCCTCTTTTGGAGGATGTGGAATGAGGTTCTTCAAGACGTTAGTGGGGATAAAGATTATACATTTAACCCCACAGGATGGGTCTCAGATGAGCATCCCGCTAATAGGAGATCCATAGAAGTTGTCTTTGGCGATGATGCGGTGACCAGAACCTATTCATGCGAGTTTCATTTCAGGCAGAGCTATCAGAGACATGCTCCTAAGACTAAAGATCCAGACGAGTTTCGGCGTTTGAGCGACCGCCTATTAAAAGTCTTAACTGAGCAGGAGTACTCTCATTACCATGGGAAGCTGAAGGAGCTCTGTCGGAACAACAATCTAGAATCATGGCTGGGATGGTGGCATGATAGGCGAATCCATATCTTTCGTGCTTTCAAGCCCTTTGACGTACCGAATACCAATCTTGCAGAGGTCGGCCATGCTTGGCTAGCAAAGACGAGCGGTAATAGGGAAGTTTTAATCCGAGCCTGCAGACAAGATGTGATGAATGCTATCCGACAAGAAAAGCGGATAAATAGTTTGGTGAGTGGAGAAGGAAAACTGGGCCGTGGTCCCTCACAGCAAGTTATATGCGAAAGATCAAGGAAGCGACAGATGAAATTTGCGAAAGAAGCATCCAGAGAGGTAGCTGAAGCTGATGCTGAAAGAAATAGTTGTTCCAAACCACAGTCGAAAAAGACAAAATTATCTCGTTCATCAGGTATTATTTCAGCGAAACACAGACAAGACTTGCCTCCTCTCACAAGAAAGCAACAGGAGGAACAGAAGAAACAACCTTTCGAAGTTGTACGCCGGACAGGAATGATGAAGAAGTGCTTCGGTTGTGGATGTGACCTGGTAGCGCAAAAAACAATCCCGTATGATCTTATCTTAAGGAAATTAGATTTTCGCGAATATAAGCATAAGGCTACGGGCATGTGGCACAGACAAACATTTCTGACAAACACATATTATGATCTCGATATACAATGTATCCGCTTGAAGCATCCATCTACTACATTGTCGTCTATAGTTATACCTGATGATGTGCACTTGAGAGATGGACATGTGAAAATACTTCACGATTTTGGTGTGCATCAGAGTTGCACAAACTGCTGTAATTAACCTAACAAGCAAAAAGTTGAGAAGGACTGATGAAATAATGAAGTAAATATCACCTCCCCGTAACAGTACATTTAGGATAAAATAAGGAGCTGCATGAAGGGATATGTGGCGCGCGCGCGGAGGTGCACACTTCTATGGGAATGGCATTACGTCATATCCATGACCAGTAATAAGGCTATCAACATTGCATGCAAGAACATTGATAAACTGTTAAACATATGTTTATTTCTGTGGAGACTTGAAGCATATCTACTGATTAAGGGGAAATTCAAGACACTTTAGTTGTAAAAAAATTACAAATAAGAAAATGAATGCAGTTTTCAAATAATGTATACATAAAACTCAATAAAAAAAAATTATAATGTATACATAATACTGAGGATCAACAAATTACGATTATTTATATGCAAGAAGTTATGCTGGTTCCCAATTATTAGAATGAGATATGCACTAACAAACACGTTTTGTTTCGGCATGGAAGTAAACAAGTAAAAACTACATATTGGTAGAAAAGCTTGTGTCATATTCAATATTGATTTATATACAGGTTATATTTAATAATTCTACACCTCATATTATTGTGCAGCTTTTGATCATTTTGCTTACTCTTTTGGCAGGTTTTGGGTCCCTTTTTGTACGCCGTTTGGTCGGCCGTTTGTACTGTATCTCAAAAGTACAATACGTATTATTCTACAGTACCAATATTCAAAATCTATACATGTAGAGAGCGTTCATTATTGCACCCTTGTATTGATGAGGTTCATTATTGAACCCTTATTAGGCCTATTAGGGTTCTACCCGTACACGGAATTGTACCCTTGGGTATAGGTTTCAAATTTGTATCCCATTTTTTTAGTGTGTATTACGGGTGCATGATATAATGTTCACAAACATTTAAGAGAGAGAAAAAAATTGGGCATAAACTCTCGAACCATGATTTATTTGTCACTTTATTAAAGACATGAAGGAGTTAATTTAGAACTCACCGTCTCACAAGTTTAATTTATATTCTTAAAAAGCCATCACACAAATGACATTTGTTGATGTTGTTGTTTTGGGGAAACATTGTTCAATCTACTTCTGAAGAAATCTGTTTGAAGATCGAAAACTTTAGTTGATTTCATATACATGCAACATGATTATGCGGCGGTCACAACTCGTCGTAGTCTACGGGGCACGTGCCATCAACGTAGCCTGCGTAGCATGTGTAATGCACGCACAGGTCCTGGGTCAACTTCTGCGATTCCTGCGTTTCTGTAGTAAGGGTATTGTAAAAAAAACCTCCTGTACGTCGTACATGCATTGTACCTGCGAGGTACCTCCGCTGCACGATTTTTCTACGAAATCCGTCGTAGGGAGTTGCACGTCGAAGGTACGGCGAGTTGTGACCGCCGCATAAGATCGGTTTTATCAGCAGTGTGAAATTTCCAGAATCGTATAAGGTAGAATGTTATTTCTTCTGTAGGTTTCTTTATTCATATTGTCTTTTTATTACGTTCCAAAATATAATGCAAGATGTAGTAAATGTTGTAATTTAATAGATCACTTTTTACTTTATAAGTTGTCTTTCTCTGTAAAAATGCATATAATGGCATTTAGTGTTAATGTATCCGTATCCGCGATATGTTAATAAATGGAATAACAACAATGCGCATGTTGTTTACAGTTTATAAGGGAACATTAAATCAAATTGATTATAAGTATAACCTTAGTTTGATATAGGCGGACATACAGTGTATTATTCGTTCTAGCATCTTGATTATTACAGTGGTATTTTTATATCACCACTGATTTATTATGATAAATATTCTCATCCAAAAGTCCACCACATTTGATTTTTCACATTTCTTCACAGTGCCTCATTATTATAATAGTTGTCGTTAATTCATTTACCAATTAACTGTTCAGCATCTCAAGGATTATATCAATTTCTTATGTTATTGTATTATTCATATGATGTATTGTTCTTTGATATTATATAGTTGTTTGAACTTTGACATAATAATTCATGAACTAGCTTGCCTGGTATATTACCTGTTAAGGCTGAATTAGGTGTAAATACGACGTACATGTATATTGACTTATTTAGCAATCACGGTAGTATCACAATTGCTACAATTATTTGTGGGGGGAGGGGTGTTTATTCTTACTCCTAAACTGGGAGGTCATTTTGGAACTTAAAATGTACATGTATTTTTTTTTTTTTTTATTTATTTCTAAAGATCAGATGCTAACTGAAGAATGCATGTACTTTGGCTGGACACTTTCAAAATGCGTGTACTGTACCTTTTATTATGGTTCTTATGTCCAAAATGTTTCAGTTGTAAAACCCACTGCAGTAAACACTGCATAGTCAACTTCTAAACTGCGCCATTTCTTTCTTATGATCTCCATGTGTGTCTAATATTTGATGGCATTGATAGCAAATATTTTCATGAGACATTGTAACCAACGATGTGTTCACGATATGCATACATGGATCATTTGGTAATACCAGTATTGTTTCTGCAGCTGAAAGTAAAATTCAATTCATAATGTAGTGTCTCAATCAATAAATTGTATTCTTCTTTAACAGTTTATTCTTAATTTATGGTCTTCTTCCTCCTCATGGTATTCTTCTTCTTATAATGGTGGTGATGATGATAATGTCAATGACGATGATAGTGATTGCGGAGGTGATGATAATGTTGATGATGATGATGATAATGGTGATGATTTCGGAGGTGATGATAATGTCGATGATAATGATGGTGGTGATTGCGGAGGTAATGAAATGATGATGGTGATGATGGCGGAGGTGATGATAATGTTGATGTAGAGGTGATGATAACGATAATGATGATGATTATGATGATGGTGGTGGTGGTGACGATAATGTTGATGGTGATGATGGTGGTAGTGATGGAAAACTGGATGATGATGATAATGATGACGGCGATGATTGTGGTGGTGATGTTGATGATGATGGTGGTGGTGGTGAAGGTAATAATTATGATAATAATTATGATAATGATAATAATAATACTAATATATTGATAACAATGGTAATTATGGTTATCATTAGCATTATCGAAATCAATATCTCAACACAAAGTTTTAGTATCTAAACGTCAAAACTACGAATAACACCTCGATATGAAAAAATATTTTGCTGAAACAAAGTAATAGAAGTAATAGTTATGGCCGTTCGAGTTCATCAAGTCAATAAACTTGATATTTTGTTTTCTTAAGGGAAAATTCGACATTCATTCCAAAACTCGAAGTTTTGGTGTTTTGGCTAAAACTTCGAGTTACACCTTTCCCGCACAATGTGAAAATTATTTGGCTAAAAACACATAATAGAAGTAACAGTTATGGCCGTTCGAGTTCATCAAATCAATCAAATTAATATCCATATTTTTTGTTTTTTAAAGCGAAAAATCGGAATTCATTTCAGACTCGAAGTTAGGGTGTTTTGGCTAAAACTTCGAGTCTAACCTTTTCCGGGCAATGTGAAAATTATTTGGCTAAAAACACATAATAGAAGTAACAGTTATGGCCTTTCGAGTTCATCAAAATAAAAAATTAATAATCAAT
Source organism: Paracentrotus lividus (assembly GCA_940671915.1). Taxonomy (NCBI): domain Eukaryota; kingdom Metazoa; phylum Echinodermata; class Echinoidea; order Camarodonta; family Echinidae; genus Paracentrotus; species Paracentrotus lividus. The sequence continues at coordinate 2,119 of CALNVZ010002222.1, read as the reverse complement.
TATTATTTTGTTTTTTAAAGCGAAAAATCGGAATTCTTTCAGACTCGAAGTTAGGGTGTTTTGGCTAAAACTTCGAGTCTCACCTTTTCCGGGCAATGTGAAAATTATTTGGCTAAAAACACATAATAGAAGTAACAGTTATGGCCTTTCGAGTTCATCAAATCAATAAAATTAGTAATCCAATTATTATTTTGTTTTTTAAAGCGAAAATTCGGAATTCATTTTCAAACTCGAAGTTAGGGTGTTTTGGCTAAAACTTCGAGTCTAACCGTTTCCGGACAATGTGAAAATCATTTGGCTAAAAACACATAATAGAAGTAACAGTTATGGCTTTCGAGTTCATCAAATCAATAAAATTAATAATCCAATTATTATTTTGTTTTTTAAAGCGAAAAATCGGAATTCATTTTCAAACTCGAAGTTAGGGTGTTTTGGCTAAAACTTCGAGTCTAACCTTTTCCGGGCAATGTGAAATTATTTGGCTAAAAACACATAATAGAAGTAACAGTTATGGCCTTTCGAGTTCATCAAATCAATAATTAATAATCCAATTATTATTTTGTTTTTAAAGCGAAAATTCGGAATTCATTTTCAAACTCGAAGTTAGGGTGTTTTGGCTAAAACTTCGAGTCTCACCGTTTCCGGGCAATGAGAAAATTATTGTGGCTAAAAACACATAATAGAAGTAACAGTTATGGCCCTTTGAGTTCATCAAATCAATAAAATTAATAACCAATTGTTATTTTGTTTTTTAAAGCGAAAATTCGAAATTCATTTTCAAACTCGAAGTTATGGTGTTTTGGCTAAAACTTCGAGTCTCACCGTTTCCGGCAAATGTGAAAATTATTTGGCTAAAAACACATAATAGAAGTAACAGTTATGGCCGTTCGAGTTCATCAAATCATCAAATTAATAATCCAATTATTATTTGTTTTTTAAAGCGAAAAATCGGAATTCATTTTCAGACTCGAAGTTAGGGTGTTTTGGCTAAACTTCGAGTCTAACCTTTTCCGGGCAATGTGAAAATTATTTGGCTAAAAACACATAATAGAAGTAACAGTTATGGCCTTTCGAGTTCATCAAATCAATAAAATTAATAATCCAATTATTATTTTTTTTTTAAAGCGAAAATTCGGAATTCATTTTCAAACTCGAAGTTAGGGTGTTTGGGCTAAAACTTCGAGTCTCACCTTTCCGGCAATGTGAAAATTATTTGGCTAAAAACACATAATAGAAGTAACAGTTATGGCCTTCGAGTTCATCAAATCAATAAATTAATAATCCATTGTTTTTTGTTTTTAAAAGCGAAAATTCGAAAATTCATTTTCAACTCGAAGTTATGGTGTTTTGGCTAAAACTTCGAGTCTCACCGTTTCCGGACAATGTGAAATTTATTTGGCTAAAAACACATAATAGAAGTAACAGTTATGGCCGTTCGAGTTCATCAAATCAATCAAATTAATAATCCAATTATTATTTGTTTTTTAAAGCGAAATTCGAAAATTCATTTTCAAACTCGAAGTTAGGGTGTTTTGGCTAAAACTTCGAGTCTCACCGTTTCCGGACAATGTGAAAATATTTGGCTAAAACACATAATAGAAGTAACAGTTATGGCCGTTTGAGTTCATCAAATCAATAAAATTAATAATCCAATTATTATTTGTTTTTTAAAGCGAAAATTCGTAATTCATTTTCAAACTCGAAGTTGGGTGTTTTGGCTAAAACTTCGAGTCTCAAAACCGTTTCCGGGCAATGTAAAAATTATTTGGCTAAAAACACATAATAGAAGTAACAGTTATGGCCTTTCGAGTTCAATAAATCAATAAAATTAGTAATCCAATTATTATTTTGTTTTTTAAAGCGAAAATTCGAAATTCATTTTCAAACTCGAAGTTAGGGTGTTTTGGCTAAAACTTCGAGTCTCACCGTTTCCGGGCAATGTGAAAATCATTTGGCTAAAAACACATAATAGAAGTAACAGTTATGGCCGTTCAAGTTCATCAAATCAATAAAATTAATAATCCAATTGTTATTTTGTTTTTTAAAGCGAAAATTCGGAATTCATTTTCAAACTCGAAGTTAGGGTGTTTTGGCTAAAACTTCGAGTCTCACCGTTTCC
>CALNVZ010002220.1:31292-43492 GCA_940671915.1 Paracentrotus lividus | reverse complement strand
TGTATTTCTTTGGTTTTATGTTTATCTCCTCTTCTTTATTGTATTTAATTAGGATGTTTTTTACCTTTCTTTCCTCTTATCTTCTTTATTTCTATGTATTTCTTTGTTTTTATATTCCTTCCTCTTGGTCTTCCGTTATTTCTTATGTATTTCTTCTTTTTTTTTTCATCTTTCTTTCATCTTCTCTTTTGTTTATTTCTTTCTGTAATTCTTTGTCTTTATCATTTCCTCTTCTTCTTCCGTTATTCTTATGTAGTTTCTTTGTTATCTTTCTTCCTCTTCTCTTTCGTTTATTCTTATGTATTTCTTTGTTTTTACTTTCTTTCCTCTTGTCTTCCGTTATTTTCTTAATGTATTTCTTCGTTTTATCTTCCGTTTCCTTCTCTCTTCTGTTTTTTCTTATGTATATTTCTTTGTTTTATCTTCCTTTCCTTTCCTCTTCTGTATTGTATTATCTTTGACTTTATCTTTCCTTCTCTCTCTCCGTCTTTATTTCTTATGTATTTCTTTGTTTTTTAATCTTTCTTTCCTCTATCTTTGTCGCTATTTCTTATGTATTTCTTTGTTTTTATCTTTTCTTTCCTCTTTCTTCTGTTATTTCCTTATGTATTTTCTTTGTTTACCTTTCTTCTCCTTCTTGCTCTTCGTTATCATTTTTATGTATTTCTTTGTTTTTATCTTCTCTTTCTCTTCTCTTCTGTTATTCTTATTGTTTATTTCCTTTGTTTTATCTTTATTCTTTCCTCTTCTCTTCCGTTATTTTTCGATGTTTTCTTTCGTTTTTTCTTTTCTTTCCTTTCTCTTTCGTATTTTCTTATTGTATTTCTTTGTTTTATCCCTTTCTTTCCTCTTCTCTTCTGTTATTTCTTTGTATTTCTTTGTTTTTTACCTTTTCCCTCTTCCTTTGCTTCGTATTCTTTATGTATTTTTTGTTTTTTCTTCTTTCCCTCTTCTCTTCTGTTATTTTTCTTATGTATTTCTTTGTCTGTATCTTTCCTCTTCTCTTCCGGTTATTTTCTTATTGTTTTCTTTGTTTTTTATCTTTCTTTCCTTTCTTCTCTTTCGCGTTATTTCTTATGTATTCTGTTTATCTTTCTTTTCATCTTCTCTTTCCGTTTTATCTTATGTATTTCTTTTGTTTTATCTTTCTCTCATCTTCTCTTCGTTATTTCTTACGTATTTTCTTTGTTTTTATCTTTTCGTGCTTCATCTTCTCTTCCGTTTTTCTTACGTATTCTTGTTTTTATCTTTCTCTCAATCTTCTCTTCTGTTTATTTCTATGTATTTCTTTTGTCTTTATCTTTCCTCTTCTTCTTCCATTTTATTTCTTATGTATTCTTTGTTTTTATCTTCTTTCTCTTCCCTCTGTAATTTTCTTCATGTATTTCTTGTTTTTACCTTTCGTTCCTCTTCTCTTCTGTTTATTTCTAATGTATTTCTTTGTTTATCTTTTCTCTTTTCTTCCGTTTATTTCTTATGTATTTCTTGTTTTATCTTTCTTTCCTCTTGTCTTCCGTCTTATCTTATGTATTTCTTTGTTTTTATCTTTCTTCCTCAAGTCTTTTTCTTCTGTTTTTTTTCTCATTGGTATTCTTGTTTTTTATCTTTCTCTCCTTCTTCTTCGTAATGTATTTATTTGTTTTTTACTTTCTTTCCTCTTATCTTCTTTTTTTTCTAATTGTTATTTCTTTTGTTTTTATATTCCTTTCCTTTTGTCTTCCGTTATTTCTTATGTATTTGTTTTTATCTTTCTTTCCTCTTCTCTTCTGTTTATTTCTTATGTATTTCTTTGTCTTTTATCTTTTCATCTCTCTTCCCGTCATTTTCTTATGGTATTTCTGTTTTTATCTTCTTTTCCTCTTCTCTTTCGTTATTTCTTATGTATTTCTTTTGTTTTTACCTTTCTTTCCTCTTTACTCTTCCGTTATTCTTATGTAATTTTTTTATTTTCTATCTTCCTTTCCTCTTCACTTCTGTTATTTCTTATTTATTTCTTTGTTTTACCTTCCTTCTTATTCTGTATTTCTTATTTTTTATCTTTCTTTCTCTTCTCTTCTGTTATTTCTTTATGTTATTTCTTTGTTCTTTATCTTTTCTCTTCTCTTATGTATTAATTTGTTTTAACCTTTCTTTCCTCTTATCTTCTTATTTCTAATGGATATCTTTGTGTTTATATCCTTTCCTCTTGTCTTTCGTTATTTCTTATGTATTTCTTTGGTTTTTTTATTTCTTCCTTTCTTCTCTTTTTACGTTATTCTTATGTATTTCTTTGTCTTTATCTTTCATTCTTCTCTTCCGTCATTTCTATGCTATTTTCTTTGTTTTTATCTTTCTTTCCTCTCTCTTCGTTATTCTTATTAGTTTTTGTTTTATCTTTCTCCTCTATCTTCTTCGTTATTTCTATGTATTTCTTTGTTTTTACTTCTTTCCTCTTCTCTTCTGTATTTCTAATGTAATTTCTGTTGTTTTTTTTTATCTTTTTTCCTTTTTCTTCGTTATTTCTTATGTATTTCTTGTTGTTTTATCTTTCTTTCTTTTCGTCTGTATTTCTTCTTGTATTTCTTGTTTTTATGTTTTCTCTCCTCTTCTCTTTATGTATTTATTTGTGTTACTTCTTTCCTATTATCTTCTTTTATTTCTAATGTATTCTTTGTTTTATATTCTTCCTTCTTGTCTTCGCTTTATTTCTTAGTATTCTTTGTTTTTATCTTCTTTTCCTCTTCTCTTTCTGTATTTCTATGTATTTCTTTGACTTTATCTTTCTCCTTTCTCTTCCGTTATTTCTATTATTCTTGTTTTTATCTTTCTTTCCTCTTCTCTTTCGTATTTTTAGTGTATTCTTGTTTTTATTTTCTTCCTCTCTCTTCTAGTATTTTCTTATGTATTCTTGTTTTTTACCTTTCTTCCCTCTTGTCTTTCCGTTATTTCTTATGTTATGTTTTTATCTTCTTTCCTTCTTCTCTTCTGTATTTCTTGATGTATTTCTTTGTCTTTATCTTTCCTCTTTTCTGCCGTTATTTCTTATGTTTTCTTGTTTTATCTTTCTTTCCTCTTCTCTTTTCGCTATTTCTTATGTATTTCTTTTGTTTTTATCTTTCTTTCATCTTCTCTTCCGTTTATATTATGATTTCTTGTTTTATCTTTCTACTCATTCTTCTCTTCGTTAGTTCTTTACGTATTTCTTGTTTATCTTTCTCTGCATCTTCCTTCTTACGTTAATTTCTTTACTATTTCTTGTTTTTTATCTTTTCTCTCTCTTCTCTTCTGTTATTTCTTATGTATTTCTTTGTCTTTATCTTTCCTATTCTTTTCATTATTCTTACGTATTTACTTTGTTTTTATCTTTCTTTCCTTTCCTTCTGTTATTTCTCATGTATTTCTTTGTTTTTACCTTTCTTTTCCTCTTCTCTTCTGTTATTTCTAATGTATTTTTTTTTTATCTTTTATCTCTTTCTTCCGTTATTTTTACTGGGTATTTCTTGTTTTATCTTTCTTTCCTTTGTCTTCGTTTTTTCTTATGTATTTCTTTGTTTGTATCTTTCTCTCTCTTTCTCTAATGTAATTTATTGTTTTACCTTTCTTTCCTCTTATATTCTTATTTTTTCTAATGTATTCTTTTTTATATTCCTTCCTCGTCTTCGTTATTCTTATTGTATTTCTTTGTTTTTATCTTCCTTTCTATTTCACCTCTGTTATTTCTTATGGTATTTCTTTTTTACTTTCTTTTCTTCTTCTGTATTTCTTTGGTTTTTTTTATCTTTTCTTTCCTCTCTTCTTCTGTTATTTCTTATGGTATTTCTTTTCTTTATCTTTTCCTTTCTCTTCCATTATTTCCTTAATGTTATTTTCTTTTGTCTTTATCTTTTCTTCCTTTCTCTTTCGTTATTTTCTTATGTATATTATTTGTTTTTTACTTCTTTTCCCTTCTCTTCTTTATTTCTATGTATTTCTTTGTTTACCTTTCTTTCCTCTTCTCTTCTGTTATTTCTAATGTATTTCTTTCTTTTTTTCATTCTTTTTCCTTTCTTCTGTTCTTTCTGATGTATCTTTTGCTCTTTATCTTTCATCTTCTCTTCCGTTTTGATTCTTATGTATTTCTTTTAGTTTTATCTTCCTCTTTTCTTCTGTTTTTTTCTTTAGTTATTTTCTCTTTTTCATCTTTCTTTCCTCTTCTATTCTGTTTTCTGATGTTTCTTTTCTTTATTCTTCCTCTTCTCTCCGTTTTATTTCTTTTGCTATTCTTTGTTTTTATCTTTCTTTTCCTCTTCTCTTTCGTTATTTCTTAATGTATTTCTTGTTTTACATTTCTTCCTTTCTCTCTTCTGTTATTTCTATGATTCTTTGTTTTTATTCTTTTTCTCTTTTTTTCGTTATTTCTTATGTATTCTTGTCTTGTATCTTTTCCTCTTCTTTCTGTTTTATTTCTTATGTATTTCTTGTTTTTTTTTCTCTCCTCTTTCTCTTATGTATTTTATTTGTTTTACCTTCTTTCCTCTTATCTTCTTTATATTATCTAAATGTATTTCTTTGATTTTATATTCCCTTTCCTCTGTCTTTCCGTTATTTTTATGTATTTCTTCTTTTTTTATCTTTCTGTCCTCTTTCTCTTCTGTTAATTTCTTCGAGTATTTTTTGTCTTATCTGTTCCTTTCTCTTCCGTTATTTCTCTATGTGTTTGTTTTATATTCTTTCCTCTCTTTTTTCGTTATTTCTTATAGTATTTCTTTGTTTTTTCCTTTCTTTCCTCTTGTGTTCCGTTATTCTTATGTATTTCTTTGTTTATATCTTCGCCTTCCTCTTTCATCTGTTATTTCTTTGTCTTTATCTTTCCTCTTCTCTTACCGTTATTTCTTATGTATTCTTGTTTTTATCTTTTCTTCCTCTTCTCTTTTGCTATTTTTATGTATTCTTTGTTTTTATCTATCTTTCCTCTTCTCTTCTGTTATTTCTATGTATTTCTTTGTTGTTTACCTATCCTTCTTTCCTCTTCTCTTCTGTTATTTATGTATGTCTTTTGTGTTTTATCTTTCTTTTCGTCTTTTTTCCGTTAATTAATTTCCTTATGGTATTTTCTTTGTGTTTTATCTTTCTTTCTTTCTCTTTACGTTATTTCTTACTTGTATTTATTTGTTTTATCTTTCTTTCTTTCTCTTCTGTTATTTCTCATGTATTTCTTTGTTTTATACCTTTCTTTCCTCTTCTCTTCTGTTATTTCTAATGTATTTCTTCTTTTTTCGATCTTCTTTCCTCTTCTCTTCTGTTATTTCTTGATGTATTTCTTTTAGTCTTTATCTTTTCCTTTCTCTCGTCTTTATCTTATATTTCTTGTTTTATCTTTTCTCATCTTCTTCTTCGTTATTTCTTTAGTATTCTTTTGTTTTTATCTTGTCTACTCATCTCTCTTCCGTTATTTCTTTAGTTTCTTTGTTTTTTATCTTTTGCTCATCTTCTCTTCTGTTATTTCTTATGTATTTTCTGTTGTTCTTTATGCTTTCCTCTTCTCTTCCATTATTTCTTACGTATTTCTTTGTTTTTATCGTTTCTTATCCTCTTCCCTGTTGTTGATTTGTCATGTATTTCTTCTGTTTTTACCTTTTTTCCTCTTACTCTTTGTTATTCTATTATTTCTTTGTTTATTCTTTCTCTCTTTCTTCTCTGTTATTTCTTATGTGATTCTTTGTTTTTATCTCTTCTTTCCTCTTGTCTTCCGTTTTATCTTACTGTATTTCTTTGTTTTTATCTTTCTTCCTCTTTTTCTGTTTTTTTTTTCTCATGTATTTCTTTGTTTTTATCTTTCTCTCCTCTTCTCTAATCTAATTTATTTGTTTTTTTTACCTTTCTTTCCTCTTATCTTCTTTTTTTTCTAATGTTATATCTTTGTTTTTATATTCCTTTCCTCTTGTCTTCCGTTTATTCTTATGTATTTCTTTGTTTTTTCTTCCTTTCCTTCACTTCTGTTATTTCTTATGTATTTCTTGTTTACCTTTCTTTTTCTCTGTATTCTTTGTTTTTTCTTCTCATTCCTTTCTTCTTCTGTTTTCTTAGTATTCTTTTTCTTTATCTTTCCTTTTCTTCCCATTATTTCTTATGTATTTTCTTTGTTATTTTATCTTTCTTTCCTCTTTACTTTCGTTATTTCTTCTTATGTATTTATTTGTTTTTATCTTTTCTTCCTCCCTCTGTTCATTTATCATGTATTTCTTTGTTTTTACCTTTCTCCTCTTCTCTTCTGTTATTCTAATGTATTCTTCTTTTTTTCATCTTTCTTCCTCTTCTCTTCTGTTATTTCTGATGTATTTCTTTGTCTTATCTTTCCTCTTCTCTTCCGGGTTTTATCTTATGTATTTTTTTTTTTATCTTCCTCTTTTCTTCTTTTTTTCTTATGTATTCTTCTTTTTTTCATCTTCTTTCCTCTTCTCTCTGTTATTTCTGATGTATTTCTTGGTCTTTATCTTTCTTTCACTTCCGTTATTTCTTATGAGTTCTTTGTTTTTTATTTTTCCTCTTCTCTTTCGTTATTTTCTTATGTATTTCTTTTTTTACATTTCTTTCCTTTCATCTTCTGTTATTTCTAATGATTTCTTTGTTTTATCTTTTCCTTTTTCTTCGTTATCTTATGTATTTCTTTTTTATCTTTCTTCCTCTTTCTCTTCTGTTTTATTCTTATGTATTTCTTTGTTTTATGTTTCTCTTCCTCTTCTCTTATGTATATTATGTTTTACCTTTCTTTCCTCTTATCTTCTTTTATTTCTAATTGTATTTCTTGTTTTTATTCCTTCCCTTCTTTGTGTCTTCCGTATATTTCTTATGTATTTCTTTTTTTTTCTATCTTTCTTTCCTCTTCTCTTCTGTTATTTCTTCTGTATTTCTTTGTCTTTATTTCTTTCCTCTTCTTTCTTTTTTATCTCTTCTTTTCTTCTGTAGTTCTTGTCTTTTTTATCTTCTTTCCTCTCCTTTTCGTTATTTCTATGTATTTCTTTGTTATTTAACCTTTCTTTCCTCTTTCTTCCGTATTATTCTTATGTATTTCTTTGTTTATCTTTCTTCCTTTCTCTTCGTTTTTGTATTTCTTGTGTTTTATCTTTTCCTCTTCTCTTCGTTTATTTCTTATGTATTTCTTTTTTTTTTCTTCTTTCCCTCTCTCTTTCCTATTCTTATGTATTTCTTTGTTTTATCTTCTTTCTCTCTCTTCTGTTATTTCTTATGTATTTCTTTTTTTTAACCTTTTCTTCCTTCTTCTCTTCTGTTTATTTCTTATGTATTTCTTTGTTTTTATCTTTCTTTCGTCTTTTCTTCCGTTATTAATTTCTTATGTATTTCTTTGTTTTTATCTTTCTTTCCTCTTCTCTTCCGTTTTATCTGATGTATTTCTTTGTTTTTATCTTTCTTCCTCTTCTCTTCTGTTTTTTCTTATGTATTTCTTTGTTTTTCCCTTTCTCTTCTCTTGTCTTCCATTATTTCTTATGTATTTCTTGGTTTTTATCTTCCTTTCCTCTTCTCTTCTGTTATTTCTTATGTATTTGTTTGTTTTATCTTTCTTTCCTCTTCTTTCCTCTTCCGCTTAATCAAAAAGACGGAGCTTTATCATTCTTTGGAAAAAAAAATCTGAATTAATCATATTTCACTTTATAAAGTAGCTTTTCAATTCGAAGATACCATAACAAGATTTGATCGGTAATTTCAGCAAATTCTGGCTATGGCTAAAACACACAAAAATTTGAGCGATAACTTCAGTTTGACAGCACATTGAGTTTGTACACAACAAAAAATCAGAGAACACCCTTCAGAAAAGAAGCTTAATTTCAATGTTATAAAGTGACTATCCGATTCAAATTTTGGTGAGTGAATCGCAACATAATGGTGATTGCTCTCATACATTTTGTGCCGAATATTTTAATGCAAAATTGTTAAAATGACGAATTTTATGTCCTTGGATGCTTAATATCCGCAGGTAATCGGTAGCATTTACTTTCGGGCATCCAGGAGTACGACGCGGGCATGGACGGGACCAACGCCAACTACGTGCCCATCCCGGGCCCGGAATACGACGGAGGACACAATCACATGGAATATCCCTCTCCAGGACAGGCCTCTGTGAACCAGGAACTCTACGCCGAACTCTACCAGGGTCAAAGTTCGGAATATGTGGATTATAACCAGGGGCAGGGGACCACCCCTATGCCTGTTGAGGAGGGGGTTCCCCAGGGACAAGTTCAGGAGGAGGGGGTACAGGGACAAACCCAGGGACAAAAGCAGAAATCTGTGTTTTATCTGCAGATCAAACCTGGTGAAGCATTTCCAGTGGAAAATGGGGATCAAGTAAATTATATACATGGTGAGTATTTCAGAGTGTGTCTTTGGCGCTGTGGATATCATCCTAGGAGAATCAGGTAGTCATACATGTACATGTATGGTATTGAAATCTAGTTGTAGACCACTTACACTTATGCATGGTCAATTCATAATTGACCTTGCACTGGGAAGTGCCTTACTGCAGCAGTTTTCTTCCAATGGAAAGTCAATGCAGAAAAGTGTCTTGAGCAGCTCCAGCCAAGTCAAGGTGGCATATCCAAAAAGGGTCTTAAAATTCTACTAAACAAAATTTTAAATATTTAATGGAAGAATTATATTACAATGAGACTATAGATTATCTTACTTTATTTTGAGGTAGGTTTAAAGCTGGTTTCGCTAATTATTATTGAGAAGTTTCCTCAGCAACCAAGAGGGCGACAGACAGCCATTTTACAGTACTGACTAATGTTGGTTTGCAGCTGTATGTGGTTGTAGACAAAATAGAATAGACCATGTTGGATGAGACCAAATGGGCATAAATCAAAATGGTTTTAAACCAAGGGGCACTTTACCATTGTATCACATAACATTCACCAAACAGATAATAATTAAATGAAATTCCAAATCCAACTGAAACAAAATACGATATTTGTTGTTTTCTAGACTGTGTTTATGGATTGGAATTAGAGAAAACAAGTTATAAAGATCAATGAAAGTGCAGAGACATTATGCAAGTCTTGAAGAGAATGGATACATACAATGATACATAAAAATATACTGTTGATGTTTCTGTATGGGCAGGAAATGTGGGTTGTAAATTCTGAGATAATGTTTGCATAGTTCTTGAGACATGAATCAATAGTTGAAGATCAGCATCACATGCTGGTTTTAATATGCTTTTTCAGTAATTTGCGACCTCACAACCCACCAAGTTTAAAAAAAAATTAGAAGATAGAAATGCCTTCAAACTATGGTAGATTACAAGATATTTTACTGAATATGGGATGAATTTGATAGAAATGAAGGATAAGCCAATTCTGTGTGACCTGCATCAATTAGTTTTCTGTAATGAAATGAATAGATTGCTCTCATCTTCTTTTTTCCTTTTGGGGGTCCATTTCCGTAATAGGTAGCTTTGATACAAGAGTTTGTTATGAGGCAATTCTCTTCATTCCAGTTTCATGCTTTTGCAAATGAGTTTATGGGTTCATTATTGTTATATCAAGCATTTATTAAGCAGTTATTAGCATGTTCCCTATAGCTCTTCACTAGATAATGGAATAACTCTGGCCAGTTTATCAGGATTTAAACCTGGATTAATGTTGCTACCATTTTGAGAAACAAACTACTACATCTTTAGAAACCTAAAACGTGTACATGTATTCATAGATCTGAAAAATTGTGAGTGTTTCTTAAAGTACATTTCTGAATGTTGTTATTCATAATACAATCAATCGTGCCTACTTCGAACTTGCATAACTTGGATAATCGTCTAAGTCCAAGGTCTTTTCCAAGTCATCTTCTCTTGTTTTAACCCATCATAAGTCAATTTTTTCAAGGTCAAACTATTTCTTTAGTCCCATCAGATTTGACTGGGACAAGGTTGAATGTATGTTCATGTGAAGTGTGTGTATATAATCTATAATTGTTTAAGGGAAACCAAAACCCATGGAGAAAATAGGAAAGAGTAAAAGGAGAGGAGCAATTAAAAAAAAAGAAGCTTAATTTAAATCGGTTATTAGATGTGAGAGTTACTTCAGTGTGAAAGGTCTTCTTCTACATGTACCTTCTAAAGGGATCCTCGAATTGACAAAATTGCTTCTAAATGTTTTTTTTTATTCATATTTTCCCCAGACATGTGCTTGTATCTTTCAAAATGCATATTGCCTCCTCTCTAAGCTAGCTCAACATATACATGGGGAACTTTATTTCACACCACATAATGTCAAGGCCAGAAGAAGACAATCAGAAATATGATAAATAATGGGTAAATATAAAAATCTGTGTACAAGACAAACGGAGAGTTGTCCATAAAAATATACAGCCATTCTGAGGCAAGTTTGCCAATGTAAGGATCGTCTAGAAATTAAAACAAGACTTTTTAAACTGTCATAATTCTCTTATTCCAAAACCTTTTTTTTTTTAATGATTTTTTATTCCTCAAATTGCTCCATTAATTTGTCTCTTTCTAACAGGCTTGACTCTCTTCATGGGTTTTGGTTTCCTTAAAAAATTATGAATGATTTCCTTTAACTATTGTGCAATATATGTATTATATTTTAATCTTAAATTAGGGTAAAAAATTTCCTCTTTGACTTTGACATGGCAGATTCGGAGTGTGCGCCTCACAGGCTGTCCCTCTTTTCTGTTTTTATTAAGAGAATGTGTTTGTAACTACATGGACATGATGTATGTTTGTAGTTAAACACTTTCATCTTGTTTTACAATGCGCCTCGGAATAGTTTAACTAGACAGATGGCGCTATACAAATACATTATTATTATTATTATTATTATTACATGTTAGTTTGTGCGTAAGTTAGGGTCCGTTCCTATGCCACTGGTTAAACCACCTCACAAAATCCCATTGTACTTGTATAAATTGACCCTGCCACATTACCTTTTCGTTTACATGATCATTGTGATTCTTATCAGCCAAGTTCTTTTAATTTAGAGGTGGGACATTTGTGAGGCACTTAACTGTATTGGTTGTTGAGACAGCTGTATCTGTGGGATGTACCACAAAGACTTACTATTGAGAAAAAGTTACGACTGATTTTTTCTTGGTAGCCTCATCAAAGACAGGATGCTCCAAAGTTGATGATCTTAATCCTAACTCTAGCCGTAACCCTAAGTCGTATCCAAATCCTAATCTATGACTGGACCTGGTTTCCAAATGAGGCTACTGAGAAAAAAATAAATCTTAAGTCTTTGTGTTACAGGTCACTGAATAGTTTATTTTGGGTCTTATACAAGCCAGATGATATTCATATGTCATTATTTGTAGAAGTATTTTAATAGTTTTTAATTGAATGTTAACCAGGGCCCTGTATCACAAAGGTTTGCGATTAATAACAATTTGAATTTTTAACTGGCCAGTCTTTCTATTAACGAAATACAAATTCAGCAATGCTCTTGATTGTCCATTGCCATTTTGCGATTGGTTGCAAATTACCTGAATGTTACGGAGTCCTGAAAATTGCTTTTTTTTTTTTTTTTTTTTTTTTTTTTTTTTTTTTTTTTTTTTTTTTTTTTTTTTTTTTTTTTTTCTCTTTCTAAACTGTTATAAATTATAAATGTTTGTCTCAGTTAATTTGTAAAGAGTACATGTAGAATTGATGTGTAGGCAATATCTACCCGTAGAAGTCGCTGGTCTTCTTCCATTTGTGATGCGAGTCTGCCTTGTACTATTTCTTGGACCAGAAATGACTTTTGATTCTTACAGGGTAATGGGACAAGAGGATACCTCGTCCATTGTGCAGTGATAAAACGAAACCAACATATTGTAACGTAATTCATTTAAGGACTGTAGAGGGCGTTAGTATTTGTTGGGAGATAATTTGTAAGCGACCATGCGTTGGTCAGTTGTTGTCGAGCCGCCGTGGCGGTGAGACGTGTTTCGTGTTGCTCTGTGAATAAAGACTTTGATGTACCTTACAGAAAGCTCGTATATCTTCTGTTTTCACGGCATGGTAAGGGGGCCGTCACACTGAGGTCGTTCTATAACGTTCTTGCCCGTTTTTGCCCGTTTTTGCCCGTTTAAAAAAAAAATGCTGAACGGGCTTTGGTCGGGTTGGAACTTATAACTTTGAAAAATATTTTCTCGAATACGATGCTAGGCAGTTCATAAATAGTTCTCGTTACGTCAATTCCGTCTTTATCGCGTCCGCAATACGTTGTTATCCAGTT
>CALNVZ010002220.1:12654-28530 GCA_940671915.1 Paracentrotus lividus | reverse complement strand
CAACCTGGCGACTGAGGCGAACAACACTTTGCAAGACCGGAGAAACTATTTTACAGAACTCACTCCTAATTCGTTGATCCAATCATTAAGCGATTCTGCCGCGATTTTATTTTAAGTAATTTTATAAAGTGTTTTATAAACATTGCTTTCTTTTTTTTAAACTTGATTATTTTATTTCTTTGTCCTACTTCTCTCTTATCTATCCCCACTGTTCTCCCTATCTGTCAAGTATCAAGTATTTCAGTTGATATGCGTATAAGATGTTTAAAATATAAGGTTTCCTGTTTTACTGTTGTACTATTTCTTTCTGATTTCATGTAAACTGTTATTGACTCTTATTTTAGAACTTGATTTTAGCTCATGTTTCATTTTAGGAAATGTAAACGGGATTATGAGGGAATAGGAATGGAGGTATTGCTTACATGAGGAATTAGTTTGCATTTGGAAAGTTCTGTTATTTTGTTAGACGACATTATTTTGTACTTATAATTATGTAAATGAATTGTTTATTTTTATGCATTGTGGTCAGAGGACTGCCCACTTTTGGTGGGGGGCCGTGTAACGTAATTCATTTAAGGACTGTAGAGGGCGTTAGTATTTGTTGGGAGATAATTTGTAAGCGACCATGCGTTGGTCAGTTGTTGTCGAGCCGCCGTGGCGGTGAGACGTGTTTCGTGTTGCTCTGTGAATAAAGACTTTGATGTACCTTACAGAAAGCTCGTATATCTTCTGTTTTCACTGCATGGTAAGCGATATATTCGAGTAATTGATTGATTGTGAGTAGTGAGGGAGAGATCGTGTTGGTGAGTCACGTTGTTGCTTGCACAATATACTTTTGTGAACGAATCCGATCTCGAGAGTGAGAGATTCGAAAGACGTGACTGGGTTCTGTGAGAGACCGACTGAGAGGCAAAACGCTACCCCGACAGAGCTCCGTTACGCTACTATATCTAGTTGTTTTCCAACAGGCTAAATATACAGTATACCCAGCAACAGATCATGTGGCTTTTTATTCCTACATTACAGTCTAGTATGAAAGAGAAGTTATATTCTACATAAATGTGCAGCAAGACCCAACATTGGACTTTTGATAATTATTTAGGGCAGGTGCAGGTAATAGTAATGGGAGACTACATTTTTAGTGCTAAAAATGTGCTGTAATGTAAGACAGCAAATTGTGGTTTGTGATAATTACTGTTGAACAACTGAGGCAACGTTGCGAATTTGAGAGTCGTGGGATCAGATGCTATTGCTGCAAACTTTTGAGGATTACACAGATGCTCCCTTCATCGATCGCTCTGCACCAATATGATACAACAGTTTGAAGGATTGTGCACTCCCTATTATACCTATAAAAAGGATATTATAACAGTCAGCTGTTCTACAGGTACATTGTACTGTATTTTATTTGGACAGTACGAACTGACAGTTAACAGTGTTAACATTTGTGGTGTACCAAAAACTGTTTTAAAAGTTGAACAGGAAGTACTTTCTGTACATGGTATGATTTATAGGACTGAATCAAGTGTTTCGCCACTCCTTTGCACGGATCTTTGGCAAAACAATGACATGCTTCTGATGTACTGCCAAGGGGAAAACCCCAAAGAAACAACACAACAACTACTGTAGAGGCCTGCACACATGGCACAAGTGCTATGCTCATTACATTAGTCTTTGAGGGAGGAGTGAGAAGTATCATCTTTTGAACTGAAGCAGACCCATTTTGAACATGTGATATGTTGGGCAATTGAAGATTGATGACAGCTCTGTATACGTACATGTAACAACAATACATTGTATAGGGTACATACTGTACATGTATGTATAATTGTATTGGAAAGTTTAAAAGCTGTATACTTTTATTTTGACCCTTGACCTGTTAGATGTATGTGAACATGGACATGTACATGTATATTGTAGTAGCGGGTAATATGTTGGGCAAGTTAAAAAAAAAAAACTTTTGAAAAGATTTATATGCTGAATGTAAAACTAGTCAGGCTTTGCCCAGCTACATGTAACCATAGACGTAACGTCTATGATGTAACCTACATTGTAGCACTCAGTAAATGACATTTTTTTTAATAGTCTTATGATTCAGACTTTTTGTGCACTATCATAGAGGTTTGCATGCTATCCTAACACTATCCTGTTGCCCCAGATACATGTAGGCTTACATATAATGTACATGTACAGAGGCTGTACAAATGATTTCTTTTATGGCCCTTGCTCCAAATTTGCAATATGGATATGTGTTTGTAAGGTCAAGAATTCTTTAAATGTCAACAAATGTCAACTAACCACGTGGTGACGGCCCGACAAATATTCCTTTTGCTCATTACTCAGCTATTTTACATATTCTACCAAAATCATTTGGCAATTATCATCTACTTTCAGTTTTACTAATTCTAGTGTAAACTTGTTTTGATTCTGTTGGACAATATTTTTTCAGTATCACTACAACTATAGTTTATCTTTAAAAAAATACATAGTGTACACCATGATTTAAATGTGCCAGTAATTTGAAGGTTCATGCACAATAGCAGTATTGAACGTTCCTTTTTCTTATCAGTGTATCAGTTCGTCAGTGTAAATACAACTGGTGACACGAAATTTGCTCCTGAGACAATTGCGCCGGGCTTAATTTCATCTAAGATTTAGGGTTAGGGTTGCAATAGGGTTTTATGTTAGGTTTAGGGTTAAGTTTAGGGTAGACTAGTCTACAGTGTTACATTGTATGTATGTCCAGTGTTTAAGTTTCATTTGATTATGGAATTTACAGGGAAGCAATTTTCGCTGGATCAACAGTCATAGAATCAAGCATACGTATCTTGTTTATTAGTGTGAACGCAACTGGGTTGGGTCATGGTAGGTCAGGGTAGCTGTCCTTTAGCACGGTCAGGTGCAGTCCATGTAATGGGAATCACAGCTGGTATGATGCATGACCAATGATGGTTTGTATGGACAGTCAACTGGCTGGATTCCATGATGAGCTTGGTCCAGTTTTTTAACTTTATAATGTACCTGACTTTGTACGTATCCTCATTAATAGGCCTACATATATGAGTGTGTTCAATGTCCAGTTTCAAATTTATACGCTAACATGAATCATGATACAAACCGCAATTACAAAACGCTGATATAAAGAGAAACAAAGTGTATGTTCATTGTTCCCCATCCCCGGTCGTAAAAGTAAACGTGTTTCAAATCTTGATTCAGAGGAAAATTTAAACGCCGAAAAAGATGCGTTTTGAAACACAATCAGCTTTAATTTTACGACCTTGAGCATCATGATTGCAACGAAATGCAACACCGAACAGGAATGAGTTTTCAAACGTGTTTAAATGTGCCCTCGCAGTGGAAGCTTCCGGTGCAAGTGAAAAAAGGAGAAGATATTTGTTTTTTGAGAGCAGGGAATTTTAGATGGAAATATAATCAGCTTTAAATTTTTGACACTGAACGGTGCACCGCTGGTCGTGTTTGTGTTTTGTAACTACGTTTTGTATCATGATTCATGTTGGCGTATAAATTTGAAACTGGACATTGAACACACCCTATCTCTCTTTTATATCCATGGTACATGTAGGCTACATACACATAAGGTTTTGTTTTCAGTCCTCTGCTTTTAAAGTTTAAGGAAATTAACCCACTGTAACTTAAAGGTTTATTAGAAAATTGATATTAAAGGGGATTGAAAGTCGGAGATCGTGGGGAATGCGCGTTTTTCTTGAGCTCCATTGACTCGTACACAATCGACAGTGAGGCTTACGCATGGGTCGGCCTACTGGAGATTAACATTCTTCCTGTACGAACATGACGAAGTTGACCGAATTCGGTCAGTCCATAATGCCGAGTTCTCGATCCCTCAACAATCCTTAGTTTATAGACTCTGAACAGGTCTTATCGTATAAATTCAAAAAGAGGACTTGTATAAGTGCTCCATTTCAAATAGGTCAGATTTACTTCGGAATCCTGGTTAGATAGTCTAGCCATAAAGGATTAGCTCTCTTTCCTGACGAGACTCGTTATCACTGAAGATTACGTAACACCCCTCTGGCGTGTTATTATTTCATCCGAGATAAGGTGATTTCCCCATGTTTTATCAATTATAAGTCCCTTTAAAGTGAGACAAAATATTTGATAGATCTGCAATAATGTATTGCATTTGCTGGATTTCATGAGCACATGTTTTTACATGTAGTCCTGTTCGATTCTATTTTGTTGTACATTGTAGGTAAAGGTTTTCAGACTATGTAGAGTAAAAATAAAATAATATGAAAATAAATAAATTATATAAAACATGAATGACCCCCCCCCCCCAAAAAAAAAAAAAAAAAAAAAAAAAAAAAAAAAAAAAAAAGATTTTCAGACCTACCTTTTGATAAAGTTAATGAGTTTCATATCTGAACATATGAATATACATGTACATGTATGTTACATTTTTAATAAATCCAAATCCTACCTTATTGGAAAAATACATGTAAAGGTTTTTTTGTGAAGCAATGTAATATCAGTCTGAACTGGTGACCTAGCGCATGTAAATCTTAGCACAATGCAACAAATCCTTTCTCAGGGTAATCCCCTCTTTTGAGCTCTTCACATGTAGCAAGTAAATTTTTAATTTCTATTGTTACACCCTTATGGAACCCCAAAGGAGCCCCCTGGAATCCCCCAGAATATCTGTTTGGTAATCCCTATTGTAAGAAGGGATTTGGTATTAAAAGAGAATGCCCCTTCCCCTGATAATTATTGTTATACTTTATCCTTTTATACCCAGTTTGGTGGCCACCTCATAGTACATTGTATGTACAATATACAGGTATGTACTTGTCACACATACATGTAGAGCCTACAGTTTACTTGTAGTGTGGAGACCCATGTGTTGTAAGACTGATCTGCAGTATCTGCTTTTTATGTTCTATGTGAGTAGACTTGAAGGGGCTAAGGTTGGCTAGCTATGCATTTCTATATACTGTGTAAGTGGTTATTTTCACGGTGACTTTATTTTCACGAATTTCGCGAGTCGGTCATCGCAAAAATATCCACTTCAGTACAAGACTATAGTATCTATAGTAATGAAGTCATCACCAAATCGCGAATTTCCCCAACTAGTCCAAAATCGCGAAATATCTGTACGCGTAAATATTGGCTTATACAGTAGGGCATGTACATGTACCATAACACTATGTTCATGTACAATGTACAATAAATATACCTTTTGATGTACAGTAATACTGTGCAATGTTAATTTCAAATTGCATGTATGAATAGGGCCTACATTGTACATGTTAACTCAGTAATGTATCAGAATACAGTCCATGTACATGTGTATACATGTAGAAGGGTGTTGCACTTATTTTGTTTTCATAACATTTTGTGTTCTACATTTGCATGTATGAATGTTGGACAGGATAGAAGATGAAGTTTTAATTGTTATCAAAATGACATGGGTTTGGTACCCTGTAACAAATTTATGTTAGTGATTACATATACATGTAATTGCAAATTTTAATTGTTTTTAAAATGACTGTGGGTTTGGGACCTAAAGACAAATGTTTGTGAACAATTGCAAATTTGAAAGAACAATTCCGATTGGCCACCAGTCATTCTTTTGAATAAAAAGCAAATGCAACAATTTTTTTTATTGGCCATCGCTCCATTGTACATTTACTATACTGATGGTTGCACACTTTTGTATTATGGATCCCATGTTATTATTATTATTTTTTTTACGCCTCTCAATTGCAATGTAGTTGGCCAGTTCCACGCCAACTAGGACATTTGTCAAAAATTAAAAATGTCTCTCTGATGTTTATTCTATGACCTATCACTTATCTTATTCCATGGGTATTAATGAATCATAAAACTCTTTCAAAATCAATAAAAATTGTTTTTCAATTTCGTTCATTTCCTTGAGAACTAGAACCACCATTAAAATTAAATGTGTGGGACTACATGAAAAAAAAAATCACTAAAATTCAAATTACACAAGATTCTTTTGATATTTTTTCTTGAAACTTAAAATGGAGAAGGGTGGATATATTTCTGAATTTAAAGGTCGATAATGACATTTAATTCATGATAAGGGGGTGAAATAACCAAAAAAGTCACATAAAAAATACTGTAATGCGACTAGCCGCATGCGACTAACCGACATTTATCGATCTTTAAAGAATACTTTAAATTGTTTACCAAATCTAAATAGCTGACTTGAGACTTAAATATGTTAGTTAGGTGGTGCAATGAATAAAACTGGCAAAAGTATTATGATTTGAGTAAAATATTTTTTTGTAACAAGTGGATTTTTTTCCTTGTCCATTTTGTGTAATGCGACTAACCGATTTTTAACCTGTTGTGATGTTCACAAGAAAAAGCCTGTAACATTTATTATATTGTTAATTTAAAGATATGGTTGTCAGGTTTAATTCAAAGTATAAACTCTAAGGCCCGTATTCTGTTACGGCGTTTAGAGTTGTACGGCAATTGACAATAGAATCGAACAATAGCCCCGTACGAGAAAAAACTCCCAGCACGAAAAAAACCTCCCAAACGTGTACAACTTCCGTACAGCTGGAAGTTTCTAGTGCACTGAAATGCATAAAGATAAAACCGGAAATCCATTGAAATAATGACGCAACAATGATTGTTTGTGGCCGCTTTATCCTTTGAGTGCCGAGTGTTGTGCATTGTCGCTTGTCATGCATTTTTAAATATCACGTCCTATTCATTAACAATTCAGTGGCATGGGATGGGAACAATTAACCAGGGAGGTGGAAAGGGAGTTTTATTCTTTTGAATTAATCTCCTAAATAGCTCCCCTTTTTTTTTCTTTCACAAATGTGAAGTGCACATATTTGGCCAAAAGCAATGAAACGTTGAATTTGATTCCGATATCACGCTAACAAATGCATGCCGCAAAGGTCTAACGTTAGGTGCATGCGCATCAATCTTTTCTTATTACAATATTTTTTTTCTTTTTTCTTTTTTTTTTTCCTTATTTGGGAGGGGCAAAAGTTGTAATAATGGGAAGCGGGTAAAATTATAAATTTTCCACTATCTAAATATTCAACTCTTTACAGAGCCATACACGATAAACAATAAAACGTCAATGTTCATTTAACCTAATACCACTCGGCCTGTCGAATCCCTACATCTATTCAAAATTATGAATAATATGGACCTTTGAAGAATGGTGAATTTGTTTCCATTCTTTTTGTGTGTATTTTTTTGTACATGTTGTATTATTGTGTGCTCGCTATATTTGAAATGGAACGGGAAATTCTTTTATTGTGATTGAAAAAATGTAATCCATGCTAACGAGTGGTATATTGTCAACGCACGGGATTATCTTCTTTGAGATGCTTAGCGGTTCCAGCGTTATGCTGACATAGCACAATGACAACGGACAAACGTTTCAGATTCAGGGCGGAACCAATTGCCTGAATGAACTACTCGTTTAGCGATTGCATTTAAGTAGTTGTTGCTATGACGATACAAACACGTTTCTTGTCTCACATAGCAACACACTAATATATGCAAAAAAGGAAATCGAGTGGGCCTATTTTATGCCAAGTGCCATTAAAATTCGTAGTCTTGAAAGAAACATTAGTTATACTATTCGTCAGTTGAAAAATGATAATTGGTGTTTTGCTCCTCTGTAGAAATTATGAGACGTATATAGGTGGTTATCTGACGTCCGGGAGATGTCTCTGAGACTCGAACACTCGGAGACGTCATCCGATAATTGTGTTATGTATCATCAGAGACGTCTCCACGACAGAAAAAAAAAACACACACATTCTAAAGCATGTTCTATTTGCCCGACGATAAGGTGGTATCCTCACTTTGTGTCCCCCGCGACTTCGGAATACTCCAGGACGTCTCCGACAATATATTTTTTTTTTTTCTGGTCGCGGGAGCATTCGCGGCGCGGAGTCCGGGGAGACGGGGTGGACGTGCCCCCTCCCCTCGATTTTTTTGGGGGATCGTCCCCCTTCGATTTTAAAATTGAACATTTTATGTTAGTGATTCGCTTGTGAAGCTAATAAGAGTTAAAATGTGTATGTCAAATAAGATGCTAAAATTGTTATTATAAGGCCAAATTTCCGGCTCGCGCATCGCGCTCGCAATCCATTTCATTAGTTTCGCATGGAATGTGCCGAAGTATGCGAATTTGAGTGTATTATTTTTCACTTTTGGTGTTTCTGTCCCCCCCGCCCGCTCCCGTCGTGACATGAAATCGCCGCGCTTGGTCGTGGGAATATCTCGAGAACGCCCCCCTTCTGAGACGCTGTACGCGACAAAAAAAAAAAAAAAAAAATCCAAAATCATTTTCAAACCATTCTCAAATTAGATCTCAACTAGTTCTTAATCCGTTTTTCCAGTGTCTGTAATGACAAGTGACTTGCCACCATTAGTTTATTGTTGAGTTTTTGCGTCAGTTGTACCTCTCTACAATTTGTGCAAGTCAACTAACACTTCAATCGTGTCGAAATGTCATTTTTTGATGATTAACATGCAATTCAATCTAATCGTTGTGGACAGTTCTAATAATGCCCACTAATGCTAAACAAAGTTTTAACAACCTTTAACTTCAAGTTAACGAGAAAATAGATAAATTAGCTTCCTCCGAACATAAAACTCGCAAAGCCTATATTCAAAATTCTAAACCACCATGCCCCTAGTTAGAATTCTTTACAAATGGTTGTTTGTACCCAATCCGATCCCGAATGACGTCATCCGAATCTACTTTCGTACGATGAGGCGCACGCTTCACTGACGCTTCATAGAGAAGCGTGCAATTCAGCGTTGCATTCTCGTTTCATTACCCTTACTATTTTCGTGCGACAGCACAACTCTAAACATCGTAACAGAATACGGGCCTAAAAGTTTAAAGAAAGACTCATTCTTGTATACATGTAACTGGTACCACCAAGTTACAAAATTGGCACCTAAAAGTGTAATGTGACTAACCGTGGAATTGCCCAGTTATACATCCAGTAGTGTTCTTCAAACAAGTTGAGTTACAAATTGTGAGATATGGTAGAATATTATTTGATGACATTTGTTTTGTTTAAATCGACTTTGAATACATAATCTAATACAATAGATAGTACATTGTACTATTAATAAGTAGATATCTTCGGTACCAACTTCATCATCCATATTGCACACAGTGTAAGGATCAAAGTTCCATTTATACCAGAGTACAATGTTGAATAGGAAAATGCACTGTGCTCAACAATAGAATGTAAACAATACACACATGCAGTGAATAGTGCAGTACCAGGTAATTAAATCATCCCTATTTGTAGACGAAAATAGTGGCTAGTACAGTTTTTATCAACAGGTGTGTATCGTAGATTAAATGGCCGGTATTCACGAAAGGTAACTAACTTAGTACACCTATACTAAGTTAGTAGGGGTACTAACTAATCAGGCTACTAACTTAGTAGGCCTACTAAGTTAGTGAGCTATTCATGAAATCCCTACTAGTTAGTAGGCCTACTAAAGTTAGTAGCCCTACTAACTTAATCCCCTCCTTACTACGCATGCGCAGTTCATATCTACCGCAGATCTAGGGCATTGTGACATCACTGTGCAATAATTAACATAAATTACGCGCTTTGGCTGGTGCGCTTCTCTACGTTTGTTGGTTATAATTTATGTTGATGCTCGCGATCGGGCTTTTGCCATTGGGGGTTGTTTTGGGGAATTATTCTTTTAGCAATGTTTGGCAACTTAAAACCTACCTTGTTCTCGAGATTGGGAGAATTGATTGGGACAACATCTTGGAGTTTATTCACAGTAAAGATAAATAAAACTATTAATAATTTAATCATTAAACAATTTATATCAAAACGTGGGAAAAACATCTTCTGTCCTCTGTTCGATTTAAAGTTGGAAAGGTTTGACTGACCGTAATTCTGTCTTTCGTGAAATTACTCATTTTATATCCACAAATTTAACAGTGAACTAAAAACAAACGGTATCTTGTAGAAATATTTTTTAAACACATATGATAATGACCATTTTGTAATGATCAAATAAACATTTTCAAATGTAGGCCCTAATTTTGTAATGTATTTAATTGTGGCAGTTTGGTGCTTGGTAGGTTTCGCTTTTTATGTCTTTATGTTCGTGGGAAACCCCATTTTTATCTTTCATGGAGCCGCCATACATCATTTGAATGAAGAGGAATGGGGGTGGTGGTTTTTTTAAAGAAGATTTATATTAAAAAAATAAAGAGCAAATATGATGTCTTTAATAACTCAACATAGTAGACCTGTTTTATTTTTTTATTTCATTAAATCTGTCCTTTGAATAGTTGTTAAGGCGACGCCGGCCAGAAAAAAAATCCCAGGACAGCATGGGGGGGGGCTGCACCTAAACAAAAAGTGCCTAACATCAGAATTTCCGGGGCCTTTGTCCCCCCCCCTTTCAATGGAAAAAAAAAATCTAGATGAATGACCTAGAATGACTCAGACTACCCCCCCCACCATTTCTGGAATGCATAATTAATAACTCTGTAATTATAATATATGAAGAGAACGCGGACTCCTCACACACTACCGCATAACTCGTCTCTTTCCTCGCTACTTCTCTCTGGTATACACTGCTCATTTCCATTTTTGTAGCCGATATCTTCGCCCATATAAACTAAATTTATAATTTAATCTATCTTTAACATAGCTGTTGATTAAAATGCGTACCTTCAAAAATTACTCTTATCTCTTTTCTATATCCTCTTAAAAATTTCATTGACCCCCCGCACCCCCCCTCGCTGACTCTCTCTCTCACTCTCTCAAAGCGTCGATTACGCTTCGAGATTTAAAGATGGGGGGGGGAGGCGAGGTATTGTTCCACGCACAATGGCTCGTCCCCACCCCATCTTTTGAATTATCGAAGCGAATCGACGTCTCTGCTCTCTCTCCACCGTTTTAAATTATCTCCTGTACAGTATGTGATAACAGTGAAATACAATCCACTCTGTCATCATAGGAGGTGCCCAGGACGGTTTCTAGCACAATTTACTTATTGATAATTACTCCGGAACAACTACGCCCTCTGAAATCTACCCCTAACTCTACAACTAATTCGTTATTTCTGGGGTAGTTTTCTGGGGAGTAATTGTCCAGGGGGGTAATTGTCCTGATACAGGTCAAGCAAATTACATCTTGTAATTAGATCTCTCAAACACAGATACATATGTCATGTTTAAAATCAAGAGTGGAGTAGCTTCGTTTATTTCTTTCACAACATGAGTGGTAATTTGCATCTATCGATCTAAAAAAAAAAAAAAAAAAAAAAAAAATTAAATAGATATAATATAAATAAATAAATACAATAAAATAAATAAAAACAAAATGGGCTAACCAGATGACAGAAAGGATGGTGTCTATCCAATGGCGGATGCAAAAAAAATGTTTCTCTCCCACCCTGCCACTTTGTGGGTCAAAATAGGTATGTAAATAATCATGAAACAATGTCAATTAACGTGTGTCCCTCTCCAATTTTCCTCTTTTCTCAAATCTTGAATCCGCAACTGATAATAGTTAGATAACTAGAATCAAATATCCATGAAAGGAAGAAAACATCTTTATAGTTGATTTCAAATGTAATTGTAAATTAATCTGATAGTGAATTTATGTTTAGCAATTGGGGGAAATTTAATTCTTTTATTTTGGGGTAAGAATACTTGTAAAGAATCACATTAGCATCTCATTTGCGATAATATTTTGTTGAAATGTCTGAATATCCTACCAAAATGGTATCAATTGATATTTTGTCGTCAAGATTTTAACATTATTTTGTCATGTACTAGTAATTCATAAAAATTAAACTAATCTAGAAGCTGCTCATAGCTTGGAATTAGATGTTCTTCCAGATCCAGTATCCATTTTTGTAAAGACTGGCTGATTACGTCAAGCATCTTCCTTGTGAATCTGTAAATAGAGAAACAGACAATACCTCAGTGTTAGGATAAATCATTTAAATTCCATAAACATTCATATTTGTTTGTAAGGCCACACTACAATATTAATGCAGAGAATGTATTTTTTGTTTTCTTTTTTGAAACAATGAAAAACTCGTATTGTATGCTTGTAAATAATAAACAAATTTATAGCAGTTATGAGATTTCATATTCACCAAATGCTGAAAGAATTTAAATATAGGTTCATGTATGCAACATTCCAAAATACATGTTCCCTCACCTGACATAGAGATTATCTGTAGGCCTATAGATGCTTATGCAGGAAGTGAATCCTTACTAATTATATTAAGAAAATACACACAAAACAAAAGCAAAATCAACTTACCGTACGTAAAATCTCATCTCACATGATTTGAATATGTGGTGAAGTGCCAATAGTCTTGAGTAAGCCTTTCCAGTTCTGTCTTATTTGCTCCTCATGAAGTTTCCTTTGAAAACTGTAACCAAATTTTTTGACAGAAAGATTATTTTTGTTTGAACAGAGTCTCATATAAACATGAATTTCATAGCTTTAAACTTGTCAGAATGTTAATATAATTGCCATGCATAAGTGTAAGTGACCCTTTCCAAATGCAATGCCGCAATATTTTTGGAAACACAATCATGGAACAAATTGAACGTGCCAAGAATCACATTGACATCCGAATTTATTACGAAGTAACCTTAATTATTTGGTATCAAACTTGTAAATGTTTACATAAAAAAGACAAACAAATGATGCCTATCATGTGTCAAATGTGCCCCAGGTTTTAGTGCTTTGTAAATAATTTGACAATTTGGGGCCGTCCCCCCCCCCCCCCTCGTGACCAAATTCAAAAAATTAAATAAATAAATAATATAATAAAAAAAAAAAAGAAAAAAAAAGAAAAGGCGAGTGGAAATCTGTTAGGCCTAGATCTAGATCTCAGGATCTAACGTAAGATCTATTCTAACGTTTAGTTCAAGATCTAGACCTCCTCTAGGCCTACAAAAACTGGAACACAACAAGACCAAGGATGGGAAAATTAGGCCTATCTTATCCTCCAATAAAATAGTAATTAGATCTATCTCAATGTCCAATGGTCGACTAGATAACCAGAAGCTAGCTATACACAGCTCTGTCGCGTCGTGTAGATCTAGCTCTAAATGCTACAAGCTACTGTTTTTATGGCTTAATCTAGCAATGGAATGGTATTTTTTATACTAGTATTTTATGCTTGTAAGAATACTTGTAAGAATCAATTAGCATCTCATTTGCGATATAATTTTGTTGAAATGTCTAAATCCTCCTACCAAAATGGTATTCAATATGACATTTGTCGTCAAGATTTTAACATTATTGTTCATGTACTAGTAATTCATAAAAATTAACTAATCTATAGCTGGCATTAGATGTTCTCTCCAGATCCAGTATCCATTTTTAAAGACTGGCTGATACGTCAAGCATCTTCTGTGAATCTGTAAATAGAGAAACAGACAATACCTCAGTGTTAGGAGAATATCATTAAATTCCATAAACATTCATATTTGTTTTGTAAGCCACACTACAATATAATGCAGAGAATGTATTTATGTTGTTTCTTTTTTGAAACAATGAAGGGATGGCCAGGCAGAGCACAAGGGGCGTCACCCCTCTTATTTTGGAATCACACATAGAGCATACTTGTTAGGCCTATATCGTAAATAAAATTAAAAAAAAAACAAAAAAAAAAACGCTTCTGCCCCTCTCACTATATCTTTTCCTGCCCCTCTAGTTCCAAATCCCTTGGACCCCCCCTCTCACTGTAGTAGGCCTAACTGTTTTACAGCTTAATATAGTAATTGTATTTTTTTAAACTCGTATTTGTATGCTTGTAAATAATAAACAAATTTTATAGCAGTTATGAGATTCATATTCACGAATGCTGAAAGAGATTAAATATAGGCTACATGTATGCACATTACCAAAATACATGTTCCTCACTCTGACATAGAGATATCTGTAGGCCTATAGATGCTTATGCAGGAAGTGAATCCTTACTAATTATATTAAGAAAATACACACAAAACAAAAGCAAAATCAAACTTACCGAATACGTAAAATCTCATCTCAACATGATTTGAATATGTGGATGAAGTGCAATAGTCTTGAGTAAGCCTTTCCGTTCATGTCTTATTGCTCCTAATGGAAGTTTCCTTTGAAAACCGTAACCATTTTTTTGACAGAAAGATTAATTTTTTGTTGAACAGAGTCTCATATAAACATGAATTTCAATAGCTTTAAACTTGTCAGAATGTTAATAATAATTGACCATGCAATAAGTGTAAGTGACCCTTTCCAAATGACATGCCGCAATATTTTTGAAACACAACATGGAAACAAAATTGAACGTGCAAGAATCACATTGACATCCGAATTTATTCGAAGTAACTTAATTATTTGGTATCAAACTTGTAAATGTTACATAAAAAGACAAACAAAACTGATCCTATCATGTGTAGATCTATGTCAATGTCCCCAAGTTTTAGTGCTTGTAATATAATTTGACAATTTTGGGCGCCCCCCCCTCGTGACCAATTCAAAAAATAAATAATAATAAATAATAATAATAAAAAAAAAAGAAAAAAAAAAGAAAAAGAAAAGGGCGAGTGGAAATCTATTAGGCCTAGATCTAGATCTCAGGATCTAACGTAAGATCTATTCTAACGTTAGGTTTCAAGATCAGACCTCCTCTGCCTACACAACTGGAACACCAAGACCAGGATGGGAAAATATAGGCCTATCTTATCCTCAATAAATAGTAATTAGATCTAGTCTCAATGTCAATGGTCGACTAGATAACCAGAGCAAGCTATACAAGCTCTGTCCGCGTCGTGTAGATCTAGCTCTAATGCTACATGCTACTGTTTTAATGCGTTAATCTAGCATGGAATGTATTTTTTATACTAGTATTTTATGCTTTGTAAACAATAACAAATTAACAATTTCCATTTTTCACTAACATTTCCATGACATGCCAACAAATTTATAACAGTTATGAGCTTTCATGTCCACACAAATCCTGAAAAGAATTTAAAATGTGGGCTACAACATGTAGCCTACGCAACATCCAAAGACATGTGTTAATGTCCACTTCCCTCACCTGACATAGAGATATCTGTATGCTTATACAGGAAGTGAATCTTTACTAATTATCTATTAAGAAGAAGAAAGAAGAAGAAGAAGAAAAAAAAACAAAAAAAACAGGACAAAATAAAAGCAAAAACAAACTTACCGACTGTATAAAATCTCTGCTCAGTAATGATATGAATATGTGGTTAAAGTGCCAATAGTCTTGAGTGAGCCTATCCAGTTCCTGTCTTACAATATTTGCTCATCAAGGAAGTTTCCCTTGAAAACCTGTAACCAAATTTTTGGACAGAGAAAGAAATATTAAAAATTTCAGTTGAACAGAGTGACTCCTCATATAAACATAAAAATGCAATAGCTTTAATCTTATCGACCCTTTCCAAATGACATGCTAGCTACCATTTTAGAAAAGCAACATGGAAATTAGAAATTTAACAAAATCAAATGTACTAATAATCAAATTAGGTCTACATCCAAATTATTAGGAAAAAAAGATCATAACCTTAATTATTTGGGCCCTTGGGGGACAAACTCGATCATAAAATTTTACATAATAAGACAAACAAAACTGATGTTTAAGCCTATGCTGGGTACATGGAATGACTTGTAATAGGGGCGTAGATTCCAGGGACCCCCCTTAAAAAACAAAAACAAAACAAAACAAAACAAAGCACACACACACACACACACACACACACACACACACTAATATTTGAACTTTGGGATACCATGTCAAATGTCCCCCACTTAGTGTTTGTAGGCCTAATAATATATTTGAAATAGGGTCTAGGCCTAA
>CALNVZ010002220.1:0-12212 GCA_940671915.1 Paracentrotus lividus | reverse complement strand
ATAAAAAAATAGATTTTAACAGTTAGGCCGAGAGGAAATCTGTTATTGTGTTAGATCTCAGGAGTCAGGATCTAATGTAAGATGTAGACCCTAGATCTAGTAGTCTAGAGGTCTAACGTTAGATCTAACTTAGTCCTAGGCCAACATCTATTTCATTTTTGGATCTAACGTTAGGCCTAGATCTAGATCTAACTTAGATCTTACTTCGAATCTACCTAGATAGACCGAGGCTGCTCTGTCTTCATCGGGCGGCCCCTGGCCGTATACCCCTCCTGGGAGGGGGAGGGGTATACGGCCAGGGGCTGCCCAATGAAGACAGAGCAGCCTCGGTCTACTACCTAGATAGATGTTAGATCTACTCTAACAGTTAGAATCTAGGCCTAAAACAAACTGAACTGGATTCTGGAACACAAGGCCAGGATGGGAAAATATACCTTATCATTAAGAGTAATTTGGTCTACAGCGCTAGCTAAACAAAGCTCTGTCGCGTGATGTAAATCTAAGTTGATAACTCGGGACCAGGTCTTACGATCGTTCGTGAGGTCGTTCTCAACAAGAGTTTTTTTCTTGGATTAATTAAGTGATCAAAATACCATCTTCGGTTTCTTAAGTTAGCTTATGAAATAAAAACACCTCCAGTGGACACTATAGTTTCCAAACATAAGGCCTATATTGTTAATTTTCGGGGTAAAATTTAAGTTACAGTGCAAAATCCATAAAAAATAGTCTCCGGAAATCGGTGTAGGGCCTAGGCCTAGGCCTAACGTTAGATCTACTAGTAGTAGGATGGGGGGCCCGTTGTCCGGACACTTAAGCAAATAAAAACATCATCTTTTGCTCTGGATTTTCTCAAAATTTGTGCAGTAATTAGCAAAAATATTTGTGAATATTTATGATTTGTTATATTGTCTGATATTACTTTCAATCGATTAAAGAAATATTGAATACAAAGCTCCGAAAATTGCCTTCTTGTCCGGACAAACAGCCCGTCCGGACATACAACAACTGGGTATAGTACTAGTACACTAGTAGTCGAGTCCTTCACAACCTATGCGTAAATCTGAACAGGTGGGACTATTGTTGCGATGATTAAAAAAATGTCACAATATTTGACGTTTTAAACACGGTCAGGTTGAATCTTACAGAATATAATTTATTTCCATTGTAAAAATACGGTACCGTGTCTCAATAGTTCCGTGATGAATAAAAATACATAAAATATCATACTCACCGAAAAAAGTGAAATTACCGCATCGGAATCAACGTCAGACGATAAGTTAAACTACCCCTCTGAGCTGACTAAATATTGGGCGAATTTGGTGCATCGATGACGTATTTAGTAGGCCTACTAACTTTAATCACCCTTCGTGAATAGCTAACTAACTTTAGTTAACATATATTTCTACGTAGAGGGGATTAAGTTAGTACCCCTACTAAAGTTAGTGAGCTGACGTATTTAATCACCCTGACTATCTCAACTTGAGTTAGTTACCCTTTGTGAATAGCAAGGGTAACTAAATACGTATTTAGTAGGCCTACTAACTTTAGTCACGCTTCGAGAATACCGGCCAATATGTTTGTAATGTAGCAAATGTTTGAATGTTAATGTTAAAGGTTGTTTTAATGAACTTTTTATGTGTGTGCTATGAGGAGGTCCATATTGAAATTATTACTATTTTACATACATTGTATGTTATGAATGTTATGCCAATTACATTGACTACAATGTACATTGTGTTGAACCGTAGACATGCAATTTGGAGTGCCTTTCTGTGTACCTACAGAGAGATAAATTGAGTACCATTATATTTGTTACCAAATGATTTCTCACTTTATTACCCACGCCGATGAATATCGGCAGGGTATTGTGAAGGGTTCCGTATGTTTGTCTGTTTGTTTGTGTACAAGATAACTAGAGAACGGGTGAACGGATTTGCACCAAATTTTCAGGGATTGTTTGGATAGTGAAAGGAAAGAATCGATTAGATTTAGGTGATGATTGGTTGATCCCTGCAGATTCTTTGTAGATTTCAGTTTTTGACCCCATAGTATAGTATTACAACTACTCTGTAGCCGGGGTAAAATCAACAGCGCGCAGTGCCATGAGCCATTTCACCT
Organism: Paracentrotus lividus; assembly: GCA_940671915.1. Lineage (NCBI taxonomy): Eukaryota > Metazoa > Echinodermata > Echinoidea > Camarodonta > Echinidae > Paracentrotus > Paracentrotus lividus. The sequence goes on along the minus strand of CALNVZ010002220.1, from coordinate 10,094 downwards.
CCCTGCGAAAGTTTGTCATGAACAGAACTCGCATGCACGGAAGCATCATGCGGTGAGGATCGACAAGATTTTGCCGTGGCCCAAGCCTGCACTCGCAATCTATGTATGTCGTGTGCGAGAAACCATCCATACGACGAATGCAAGGTAATGAATCTTTAATTGTACATCGACGCTCTTTGTGTACATATCGAACTTGCAATCACACGTGCATTCAGGTAAAATCGAAATCATCACCACACGCGCCTAAAAGGGACTTTATAACTACGATAGACATGCAAAAACCATTGCAAAGTCATGTTCAACAACTATCTATGCAAAAAGAGTCATCGGGTATCAATATTCGTGTTTAATCATGAAAAAAAGGTTAAAATTTACGTAAATTCGGCTTTCCTACATAGAGTCTACATAATGCATTGTTAAATGGGTGAGCGAATTACTGCATCAGCTCAGCTGAGTGCGAGCCGAGCGACCCTATGTAGCGTCGCTCGGCTCGCACTCATTACCCACACGCCGATGAAATCGGCAGGGTATTGTAAAGGGTTCCGTATGTTTGTTTGTTTGTGTACAAGATAACTAGAGAACGGGTGAACGGATTTGTACCAAATTTTCAGGGATTGTCTGGATAGTGAAATGAAAGAATCGATTAGATTTAGGTGATGATTGGTTGATCCCTGCAGATTCTTTGTAGATTTCAGTTTTGACCCTATAGTATAGTATTACAACTACTCTGTAGCGCCACCAAGGCGTGGGTCTGCCGCCTTTGACGGCCCCTCTAGTTCTATTTGTTTCACTGGACTTTTGATACAACTTAATGAACTAAGTCAGTACATGTACATGTACATTTGATAATTACGATACAGATCATGTGTGTAAATCCTGTATTTGTTTGTATTTCCTTGTATTTGTTCTCTCTTCCAGGTTTTGGGGTGAGAAAATCAATATTGACATAACTTTATTAATGATGAATGCTGTTGTCATTTTTCCAGGTCCAACGCTAGTTCAACTCCTTTCCAATTCCCCCACTCCTCCTCAAATTCACATGGTGAAAACCGGGCACGGTCCCGTCCAAACCATGGCAAGCAACCTACCCCTCCCGCCTATGCAGTCCATGCCCATGCAGCTGCCTGTACCGCAGGACAACCGTGACGCCATCAACCAGGCGGCGGTATACCCCAACCACAACCAGGCGCCGGCCGCCGCACCGGTGCCGCAGCAAATCTACCAGCCACCGATGTTCCAACCGCCCCCTCCGGGCAACCAGCAGGTCTACCCCCCTCACATGCTTGGGGCGTACCATAACACGGCGGGGATCCCGCCCCACATGCACCACGTACCTACGGTGTTCATGGGGACTGGTGTTCATCCGACGCCGATGCACATTCAGCGGTTTCCTCCGACGTCTTGTACCTCTAATCATCAGCACCCTCCACATCAAGGTTCCAATGGGGATCTTTCTCCTCGACAAGGTGAGTTCAAAATTTGTTGTAACGACGAATGCGTGTCTTTACGGCTCTTACATTGCATCGCATGATATTCTAGTCAAATCAGCTCATATATTGCTTTGAGAAATTCACTTTTTGCTTCTGAAATAAGTTGTGTGGATTAGTTCCAAATGAAACTTTTGCACACAATTTAAAGATATATTAGAAAAAAATTGTGAATAAATTGTAGGATATTGTCGAAATTCAAAATTTTAACTTACGTTCATAACATTATCGCACAGCGATGAGCGCTGCAACTGGCTGATTGCCTAGATTTCTGTCTCACCATGCATTGTAATGAAAGACCCATAAATGCATGTCTTGTGCTGGGGTTACAAGTCCTTCTATCTCAGGCAGGGCTTACACTACACATTTTTCTTTGGGTGGCCATTGGCCCCATATGAGCATGCAGTCCACATGGTTGAATGGAGTTTCAATTTGGCCATTGGCACAGGGCCACCGATAAATTCAAGCCCTGTCTCAAGTCACAAATTATTGCTTGGGTGACAAGACCTCTCAAATCACATTTTTGTCTTGAAGATAAATCGTTGTCCCGTCCTCATTCTAGCTCTCTTACGCCTAAAAATGAAGCTACCAAACATTGTCAAAAGAAAAGTTATCCATTGATAGGTTTATTGCTTTTGCCGCCATGTTTTATTTTGATCTCTTTGAAAGTTTATACAATTTTGAGATAAGAGGTTTTGTCACCCTGGCAGCAATATGCTCGGTTGATAATTGCCCCTTACTAACAACTTAACAAACAATTTGAAATATGAAAATTCAAATGGGATGCCCCAATAAATTTTAATTTAATCACAGTGTAGCTTAATTTAAAAATTGAAGAAATACGTCATGTATTATGTTATCAACAAACTTTTTAGATGTCATGGATATTTTTTAGGAACAATTTAATCAAAATTATGGGAAATGCAATAAAAACTCAGGAAGAAAATTGGGCATCCCATGTGGCTTTCCATATATCAAGGACGTTCATAAAGTTGTTCGTAAATTACAAACAACTTGATGACCCCCCCCCCAAATCAAATGTTGGTGCTCCGAAAGGTTATACCACCTAACCAATTTGAGATAAAATTCAAACCGATTCAAAACTCGCCGATTGCGGTAATGTAATCTTTAGATGTGTCTGATGTTGAATTGGAGTGTGTTTCATTCCTTGTTTTTAGGAGAATTAACCCCCCCCCAAAAAAAAAAAAAAAAAAAAAAAAAAAAGAAAAAAAAAAAGAAAAAAAGAAGAAAAATAAATAAAAGCAGAGAAAATTACTGAGGAAGAAAATAAAGACGAGAGTTTATAAGAAAAACTTTTATAGCGTTAAAGGGCAAATCCACCGGAAGAAATATTATTTTCTTCGGGAATGGTCAGGAACAATAAAAACGTCATATACATGTAGAACAATATTTTACTGATATTTTCTTTTTAACCAAAAGGATGTAGTCATTTCTAAAATAGCTTGCTAAGCCTAAAATACCCCAAGCAAACAAATCACTAGAGAGATTTCAACACACAGAAAATTAAAACAAAAATGTCATTTCTTAAAACTGATTGAAATCGTGGAATTATTATGAGTCACCTCTTAAAGAATGATTCATTATGGGTTTTTTGAAAGGAAAGAAACGTAATTTCAAGGTCCAACTTTGAAAGGAAGATGATTATGTCATAAGATATATCTTTTTAAAGTTCCACTTCCTTCTTAAAGTTTTGGAGCAGACATTTTGACTGTACATATACTCAAATTTCATGTCTCCTGGAACAATATTTTATTTACAAATATTCTTTTATACAAAAAGTAATTTTTTTGTACATGTACATGTATATGAACAGATGCAATTACAATTATTGTATTAAAACTCCATCTTCTGTTTAAGTTGTTTTATTTTTTAAGGCAATTTATTGTTAGAAAATTGGGGAAGGTTCAGTTTGCTATTGAAAATTATATATTGTATGGAGAGTCCATGTTCATTTCATAGAAACAATTTGTTCATATTTTGTATCTCAAGGTAGGGAATGATTATTGTCTTTATAAACAAGTTTACGCAAGATAGGGTTCAGTTCACTTGCTTAAGAAATATTTTCCAAGACCATTTATGCCATCCATCAATCATGCAGTATAATTTTAGAAAAGGTAACTTACAACATGTGTAGAAAATATTTTTAGTACATTTAATTTTGTTTTTGAGGATATAACAAACTTGTTGCCTTTCACTCAAAACAGAGAGAAATGACGCACAGAATCGATTCAAACTTTGAAGTAACTATGTTGCTGCCTCTACGTTGGTTCTGTTAAAAAGTTCATTAATTTCCTTTACATGTAAAAATATACAACATAAATAAAAGATTACAGGATTTAAAAAAGAAGTACTTAGCAATTGGAAAGAAACTACGTTGATGCCTCCAATTGGGTTCTGTTAAAAAGTCAATTTATTTCCTATACATACATTTGTACATGTACAGGCATAAATAAAAGACAACAGGATTTTATAAAAAAAGTACTGAACAATTTGGAAAGGAGCATTGTACGTGCTCTGGTGTTGACGCATTCAGCCTTTGAAGAAGGTCCTTGCCAATTTTCCAGAAATATAGAAATGTTGGAGTAAAGGTCCCCTCTACCTTTTTCCTCGTTCCCTCTCTTTTCTTTTTCTTGGCGGACAAAAGAGGTTGATGACATTTTCACACCCCCTAAGTGATGGGCATAGCTTCTTTGTAGCATGTGATATGAGTTATTGGGCAGGGGGATTTCATTTGCTCTCCTTCCTTGTTTACACTGTGACTCTGCTCAGGGATTTGACCCGGCAATCGTGTTCGACACAGAAATTTTATGTCGTGTAAACAGGATCAGTGTGATCCGCAACCATAGTTCGATACGCTTTTTTTTGCTCTGCCAAAATCATGGGTGTTGGTCTGGGAGGTGGGTTCGACGCTGCATTTTTTCTGTGTGTAAACAGAAAGTCGTTTCAAGGTCCATGTCCTGGAGGTCAATGGGGGAATCAACTATACACCACAACACACATTAATGACGTCCCTTTACTTCCGGTCATGATCTGCGAGACGTGTTGAACTTGCCTTTTTGTTCTGTGTAAACATGATCACAGGTTCACACTTTGCAGTGTTGAACCCTTCCAGAGGATTTGACACAAGAGCCGAGTCACAGTATAAACACGGTATATATCACTCTCTCTCTCTCTCATTACATATTTTTGACGTCAAAGCCTGTGATTGAATCACAAGTCAATGGAAATCAATTTCTTTTCTGAATTGTGACCAGTGGTGAATATCATGGTCTCTCTTTTGTTATGCCTCCGCCCACCGAAGGTGGTGCCGGAGGCATCATGTTTTCGGGTTGTCCGTCCGTCCGTCCCGTTGCTCGTTACCACGATATCTCAAGAACCACTTGAGATATTAACTTCAAACTTGGGGATAGTATGTATCACCATAAGAAAATGATCTGATCAGATTTTGGAGTATGTAGGTCAAAGGTCAAGGGTCACAGAGGTCAAATTGTGAAATTCCGTGTATTGAGTTCGTTACCGCGATATTTCAAGAACCACTTGAGATATCAACTTCAAACTTGGGGATAGTATGTACCACCATAAGAAGATGATCTGATTAGATTTTGGATTCTGTAGGTCAAAGGTCAAGGGTCACAGAGGTTAAATTGTGAAATTTCGTGTATTGAGTTCGTTACCGCGATATTTCAAGAACCACTTGAGATATCAACTTCAAACTTGGGAATAGTATGTATCACTATAAGAAGATGATCTGATTAGATTTTGAATTCTGTAGGTCAAAGGTCAAGGGTCACAGAGGTCAAATTGTCAAATTCCATGTATTGAGTTAGATATTGCCATATGAAGACAATCTTATTAGATTCTGGAATATGTAGGTCAAAAATTTAGGAGGGACCATGATTTAAAAATGTTTGGGGTCACAAGGTCAAAGATGCCTTGGTTTGTAGGTCCAGGGGGTCACTTGGTACCAGGTCAGCCTGGTGGCCTGGGTGCAAATCGTCTCACTGGCTTGTCCCAGAGTGAGTACATCTCAACTGTGTTGCAAGACTTGAGTGGGGTGACTCCTCCAAATGGCCCAAAACATGGTGAGAAATACTACTGGTCTCCCTGGGAAACCTTTTCTATATCTTCTTTGTTTTGTTGATTGTCAAGCATGTTTTAATCCAAACTACAGGGAAAGTTGACTTATTTCTTTTGCATGACTAGACTCTACCTTTGTAAGCTGGTTGGATATTGTGGTCCATGTGTAAATATCTAAATTGCTGTATATTTCTTTTCACATGGTATTTTTCTAGTTTGTCTTTGCATGAATACATCTCTTTTGCAGATTAGCCATCTATATGAGCCTTTTCAATTGGAGGAGAGTAGAATTGTTTGCCATTGTGGCTCTTACCCATCAAAACCACCAGTATTTTTTTACACTGAAGTCATTTATTGACTGGGAGAAAGTTAAAAAATGGATACAATGCAATGCTAACATTAGGATACATTAACAAAGTTACACACTGCTCTCAATGCAGAGTCAAACCACAGATTACTCACAGAAATGCAAGTGACATTATGTAGGGCATTAGGTGTTGTGCATTGACATTATGCGGTGCATTATGCATTACTGTACTGCTACAAATATATGTATGTGTGAATGGTTCTGTTGGGTAGGAAAAGGCTTTGGGATATTTGTACAGTGCCTCCCAGAAAAATGTAAACCCAACTTGGAGTGCTTCGTATTAATATTGTACCATTTGTTTCATTAATTTGCAAACCTGCAAATTTGCCGTACTTGACCCAAGTGAGGTGAATGGGTACCGGTAGGAAGAAATTCCTTGAATGCTGTGAGCGCCTTTCGGGGTAGCCTAGCTAAGCCGGGTAATAATAATATGATAATGTGCCTTGAGCATTCTACAGAGTGGATACGTGCGCAATACAAATCTCATTATTATTATTATTATTATCTATGACGAAGAGTAACTCATACTTTATCCAGTGACACCAAAAGTATGCTTATACTGTTGTGGATGACTGAGCACACAAGTTTTTAAAAGCTTTTGTAAAAAACTTTGTGTACCAAGTTTTATCAGAGGCAGCCTTAGCTTCCAAGAGGCAATGGCTTGTTGGCCTTCACCTTGCATTCGTCCCGCCGGGGATTACAAGAAATCGGATAACGCACCATAAGGGAGTAAGCTGAAGCTGATGAAGGCATTGTGTTGACATCGCCTCGGTAAGAAATTCATATTATGGAAATGCAAGTCTCCCAACCTTGGTGTTAAATGTGAAGGCAATTCGGACAAAAGCATGAATCCGCGACATATTTTACATCTACGGAAGGCGATTTTAATGGATTATATGTGTCTAAGTAACGATTTACATCAAATTCATAATACTATAAACAGAAAACTTTGATTATAGAAGAAGCTGTTAGTGCCAAGGAGTAAATCCACTGTGAAGCAAGGGGACAAGATATGACAAAGTAAGCACTCCCATCAGAGCATTAACCAAAGCCCCTGAAAGCAGCCAAGGCTATGTCCATTGGTCATTGAAGTTTCACTTTGCACACCAAATATAATTGGAATAGCTTTTTTATGTTTGCATTGTACCAGTTCATGAACGGCTTGAATGAGATGTTTGTTTTGTTCAATTCTTTCCCATACTCTCCAGTGGCGAACTTCCCTTGGCTGACGTCTACAGACAAATCACTTTCGCAATCTGTATTACGTTCGGGAAAGTTTGGAAACCTCCAACATTCTAGGCTTGTTAATGCCTTTGTGATTCTTCTTTGAATTACTCATTTCTACCGAAACCTTAGCTGGTTAGTCAATAGGCGGGTATATTATTAAAATTAACGAACCCTAGTAAGGACAGTAACAGTTATAGCATTGAACTACATAAGTTTGGAATCCAGTTGCAACATTTCTTGTGTAGTATGCAGGGCAGCTTCGGATGTCAAGAACAACATGTGTATCCAAGAAGCCATAAAATTTGCATTGAAAGTCAGTTTACCACTCTCAAAATCAATGAGGCTTTGTATTTAACAACCCGCTTGACAATGATATTCTTATTTCATCTCTTTTTATTGCTTGTTACTTAATAAAACTGTATGATTAGAATGCTAACACCATTTGAAGAGAATGACACCATTGTCTCCCAAGAGCACATCAGGTTCTTAAATATCATAAAAAAACAGAGGGCAAAAAATGGTGCATGTAACAACTCCACCCTTTCGGATACCAATCCCTGACAGCACATCTACTTTAGTTAACACATTGTAATGTTTCTGAAAATAATGGAGCAACTTAATTTTCTATTTCTTCAGGTTGGTACAAATCTCCCTCAATACTTAGAGACATAAACAGAACAAGCGCGTTTGTCCTGGCACTAGGGACACATTCTCAAGCAGGAGCAGTGTTGTAATCTGCGATGGGTTGCTCTGGAAGCAAAATCCCTCATTCATGGGTGGACCTTTGTTTCAAGTCCATCTTCGTTCTCTGGAGACTAATCCTGGGAAGCAGCCAACACTTAGACTTTCTGCAGAAAGTCATACAAGATGGATAGTGGAAACTAATTGCAAGACCACAACACCATCCAGTACCTTTCCCTAAAGCTTACTCTCATTTTGCATCATAGAGTCTAGAAATGTAAAAGGTATGCCAAATGAGCAACCCACAAAACTGAGGTGAAATGATAACAGGCCTTTCAAAGACAAGTTATAAGGTATACTGTATACTTGCCTGTTGACTTCTCAAAAGTATTATTTGAAGAGATTTGCATTTATTAGGGCTACGCGCTATTTCATGATAAACGAGGCATTTCAGAATATGGCTTTTATCACACCTGGGTTATATTTATGAAGATATAAAAATAGACTGATTTTATTTATGAACATCATATGGCAAGCTACACAGCTTTTTACAGAGTTTGGTTTAGTCTTCATATACATTTTTTGACCAAATCATCCATTTTAACACATTTTTGGAGTCCAAAATAATTGCACGTTTTCTAATTGAATTTGGAAAAGGTGCAAAAGGATGTGAAGTTTTACCAAGTTGAATAGCTAAACGCTTGTAGATCATTACAATTGATGAAAAATTGTTAAGATTTGAAAAGATATGTAAATTTTTGTAGAATTATGTAGTTCGTGAAAAAATATACTTATCTCTCCGGATATGCATTATTTAGTGGATAAACAGGAAATTGTACACCTTCATTCAACTTTTTTTCACCCTTATAGCTAACTTATGTCCTGGGTAAAACTTGCATCATGGGTCACAGACTGTGTGTCCCAGGTCATAATTTACGTCGCAAATCGCAAGTTCATGACGTTGCCATTTTAAATGGCCTGTTGCTCAGCATACTTTGCCCACCATATCAATATGTAAATAGTTTTCATTTATTGATACCCAGTTGTTGTATGTCGGACGGGTTGTTTGCCGACAAAGACGGCAATTCTCGAGTTGTGATCAGTATTTCGTTAATGATTGAATTTAATATCAGACAATATAACAAAGCACAATGTTCCAATATTTGCTATTACTGCACAAATTTTGAGAAAATCGAGAGCAAAAGATGATGTTTTATTCTGCTAAGTGTCCGAACAACGGCCGCCCATCCTACATACAATTTCACAAATGGTTGTAGCTTATATAAGAAAAATCACAGAATTTACATAAATAACAAAAAATGACTCTAAAATAACATGTAAAAACAACAACAATATCCCAAACAACCTAAAAATTCCCTTTAAAATAAACCGAGGGGTGTTCACCAAATCGTCTTAAAGTATGAACGACTTAAAAAAACTGAGTACGTTAATGCGTGTAATAGCATGTGATTTTCGATCATTCAAGCAGAACTGATACCAGTCGTTCTTAAAATGTCTAAAGTCTTTCGTAACTTGGTGAACACCGCTCTGGCTTTACAAGTTACGAGCAAAAGGAAGTTCATAAATGAATCTAAAAAAAGGTTTTGATCTTGAACAAATAGGAATATGCAATTAATGCTATGTATTATATGTTAATCGAATGTTCTCGGATAATTGATTGAAATGTTGTGAAATTTAACTCAGGTATTGAATAAAATGCCAAGTGTTAATTTGCAGTTGTCTAAATCTTAATGGTTTATGCTTGCAATTTTTTACGAATCGATTTCAGTTTGCTTGCAGATTAACTGAACTGTGATGCACGCACACAAAAAGGCAAAGGAGTCGTGAAGATGCAAGTGAATGCTGTGACTGTAAGAATGGTGAAAATTGAAAATTGACAATAAATATAGTGAAAGAGAATAACTATATTTGTTGTCATAATGACTGATAAAAAGAGTGACAGACTAGAAATCAGAGTGGAATGACTGTAATCAATGAAGTGTGTTGATACATATTAGTCAAAACTGACTAGTCAAAAATATGAAGTGAACAAGAAATCCAGTTAGAAGTTTGACTGACATCTAGTCCAAATAATTTAACTAGAAATATCTAGTCAAATACTATTGCTAGTGCTCCAGCTGACCTTTTCCTAGTCAGTTGACTAGATATCAGCAAATTTACTAGATTTTTAAGAGTGTGGACTCAGAAGGTTCACCTCTGAATGAATACATCAG
>CALNVZ010002219.1:118026-134109 GCA_940671915.1 Paracentrotus lividus | reverse complement strand
GAGGCCTGCGTGCAACGCTGCACGATCCCTGCCAGAAAACACGCACTCGCAGGGATTTGATGCGCGATCGACAAAACTGCCGACATTTAGGGGTTTTAGCTCCAAAATGGTAAAAAGAAAACTATGCTAAATTTCCCATTTTGCGTGAAACAGGGTGTTCTGCCAGAGACCTGAACGACCAAAATGCACGATTCTCACGCAAAATGCTGCGAGAACTGTAGCTCTGTAATGTGCATGCAATACTGGCCGACTGGACACGACCTTGGTTAGAACCAAGTTAGATCTATCACTACACGTTTGCTGCACAAAATGCAAGCCCTCCCCCCTTTTTTTACATTGTTCTGAAAATAATATTCTTGAATTCTTTCAAACTGATCATATAGAAGTAAGAATAGAAATACATAGATGAATCCTAAAGTAATAATAATTTTACAATTGTATTGAGAAATCGAGCTAATTTTTGGTGCAAGACTCGGCCCTCCTTCATACAACAAACACAAAATAAACATGAGGGGGGGGGCACACACAAGTTATAATTTTAATATTTGAATACCGCCACAAACTCGGTGATAGAAAGGTGCATTTATACATATTTCAACATCAAAAAGATTAACACTATAAATTAGAGTCTTACCTTGATAAATGCCCAATGCGATATCCAGAGTAATATTAGGGAATTGCAGAAACTGGTCCTCAAGGATCAACTTGTATTCGGTTTCACGCCTGCAGGAAAAAAAAATGGAGCCACAATTCAATACTCTTCGCTGATTGGTTGAAAACGACATAGCAATTATGGCCCTGAGCCCATATGGGGGGGGGGGGGGTAGGCCCTGTATTATATTCACACCCCCCCCCAGAAAAAAGGAAAAATATAAGTATAAAATAAAATTAAAAATTTAAAATAAATAATAATATATACTAAAAAATAAAAAAAAATCAATAATAAATAAAAAAAAATTATATATATCTAAATATAAATAATATAAAAGTGACACTGACAAATACTTAATAATGAAATAAGAAAGAAAGACTAATATTAACAATAGACAAAAGATCTATAGAAGAATAAATTAATGAGATTAATCACATTCTACTTCCTCTTGTTGAATATCTAACCTGAAGAAAACACCATTGAAATACTACCATTCACTCACCATTAAAACACCATTGAGAAACACCAGTGACCATGCACTGACATTCACTCACCAATACAACATAAATGAACACTCAATTGAATTAATCTACCACTGAGGCACCATTAGAACACCGTTGAGATACATCTACCCAATGAGAACACCATGACATGGTCTACCATTTACCCACCATAACAACTTTAATTAACAACATTGAATTCAATCTACCCGAGTCGAAAAAACAGTAAAACCCATAGCATTTTAACTGGTGTCCAACTGGAATTAATGGTACCAAGTTAAAACCCATGTCAAGCTGGTGGAAATGCCAGTTGGCCATGGGTTTAACGGTGAATCAAATGGTAACGAGTAAAACCCACGTGTTAAACTGGACATGTGGAAAATACTCCAGTTGATCCCATTAAAACCCATTAATGAACGGTTTATAAACGCAGTTATTTCCATTCATACCCACATATTAACGGACATTGATACCAATAAAACAGTTAAAGTCAACTGTATGTTATAACAGTTATTCCCATCATACCCACATACTTAACTGGACCATTGATACCAGTTAAAACGAGTAAAAGTCAAACGGTAATTTATACAAGTTATTCCCATTCATCCCACATAATGAACGGCCATTGATACCATTAAAACATATAAAGTCACTGGTAGTTTATATACCAGTTATTCCATTCATACCCACATAGAACTGGACCATGAATACAGTTAAAACAAGTAAAGTCAACGGTAGTTTATAACCAGTTATTATCCCATTCATACCCACATAAATGAACTGGACCATTGAATACCAAGTTAAAACAAGTAAAGCAACTGTAGTTTATACCAGTTATTCCCCATTCATACCCACATACTACCTGGACCATTGATACATAAACAATAAAGTAACTGTAGTTATACCATTATTTCCCATTCATACCACATACTACCTGGACCATTGATACGTTAAAAACAAGTAAGTCAACTGTGTGTAATCCAGTTATTTCCCATCATACCCACATACTTAACTGGACGCATTTGATACCAGGTATAAACAATTAAAGTCAATCTGTAGTTTATACCATTATTTCCCCATTCATACCCACAACTGAACTGGACCATGATACAGTTAAAACAAGTAAAGTTCAACTGGTGGTATAACCAGTTATTCCCATTCATACCCACATACTAAACTGGACCATTTGACCAGTAAAACAAAGTAATCAACTGTAGTTTATACCAGTTATCCCATTCATACCACATAATAACTGGACCATTTGAAACCATTAAAACAAGTAAATCACCTGGCAGTAATACCATTATGATACCAGTTAGTCAGTGGTACCAGTTAAACCCAATTGTCCAAACTGGAAGTGAATTGTTTTCATGTGACTGTTTCAAATCACACCTTTTAGTTTGTGTCATATATACAAATTATTGAACCAATAACCTATATACTATATTGTAAAGTTATCACAAATCTGGAATTGTTTCATTTGGTTTTGTAAGTCTTAAATATGTCGTGCAATCCCGAGATAATTTTCATCCGTTAGCATAAAATAATTCGTCCAAACTTGGAGGAAAAGCTTCCTTAGTCCTTCAGTTACATATGTGACTTTTTTTTTCATGGTTTTAGATAGTCAGAATAAAAAACATTATTTGTAGCTTCGCCTGTTGCATGAATTGACAGATTGCAATTGTGATAAGCAGCAGTCTTACGAGAACGACTGTAAAATATTCCATCCGCTCCTGCGACGATATACACTACCCATCACCGTGCGTGTTAGAATTAAGCCAACTAAATTTAGTAGACTGTAAATATTGCAAAACAATCCAATGCTTACATCATTGATTCTAATATTATGTCTCTTCAATATATATATTTTAATTTAAGGAATTCTGGTCCTTTTAGCCATTGAATTCATAAAAGGAAGTTTGGAGGAAATGACATGACCACCTTGTCAAAGTTTCAATTAACGAGGAGTGTAATCCGTGTAAGTTAGTTGGGAAAGTCAGACGGGGCATGATATATTTTTCTCTAAAAACCTTATTTGGAGGATTCATATTAAAAAAAAAATCAATTAAAATCAATATAGATTTCAACACAGAATAAGTCTCCTTAAAGAATGAAGTCGCTATAAATTACGTGGATATTTAAGCATATAATCTCCGCCAGTCAATGGCAAATTAAACGATTCACCAACAACCAACGGGCCGCACCGTCCGCGCCCTCGTGAGAGATAGCAAAGGCAATTCCGTGCTTTTATCATGATTGCAAACTCTTCAAAATCTATCGCAGCAAAGTTCAAATCTACAAAATAACCACCATCCGTAACAATATCCAAACAACGATATTCTAAGGATAAATACAACCCTGTAGATGTCCAATGGTGAATCAGTTTGTAAAAAGGCCATATAATCCAGACACAGCACTAGCAAGCCTAGTACAGTTGCGACAATCTGTTTTACGTGATAACGTATGCATCAAGCTGCGCGCGCATAGCTCAGTCAGCTGGCTGTTGTTTCGAGCTTTCCAAGTGCGACGTCACAACTAGAGCTCCTCCGCACGCCGAGCGCCCATTGGAGCGATATAACACAAAAACGCTAAACCATTTACAGCTATTTCTGAGAGATTCAATCCTTCAGCAGTCAATCGTATACGAAGGAAAATCTATTCAGTAAAGTAATTTTGGCCATTATACAATATTGTTATTTTCTCATGTTCTACTTAAAGAATCGAACTGAAAAAATTCGAAAGTCCGATAAATTTTCTTCTCCTGTAATGCATGAATATTCTCAAAAGGCATTCATTCCATTCATACCCACATAAGAACTGGAACCCGATACCATAAAACAAGTAAAGTCAAGCTGGTAAGTTTATAACAGTTATTTCCCATTCATACCCACAACGGTCTGGACCATTGATACCAAGTTAAAAAAAGTAAAGTCACTGGTATTTATACCATTATTCCATTCATACCCACATAATGAACGGACCATTTGATACCAGTTAAAACAAGTAATCACCTGACAGTATATACCAGTATATACCATTAGTCATGTACCAGTTAAAACCCAATGTCCAAACCTGAATATGTTGAAATATACCAGTTATTCCCAGTTGAACGCATACCACTAGCCAATGGTTTATACTGGATCAAGTGTAACCAGTTAAAAAACCAATGCCAAACTGGAAAAGTGGAAGTTTACCAGTTATTCCCAGTTGAAACCCTTTGGACCAAACGGGAAAGCATACCAGCCAGCCAAAATGATTTATACTGGAGTCAGTGTACCACTAAATCCAGGCTCCAACCTCACCAATCTGCGTGAGTCTCACGCAATCATCCACCCAAAATCTCACGGTCTCACGCTAATCAAAACGAAGTTCCACTCCAACCCCCAAAATAGAAAGTAACAACAAAAGTCTCCGAAATTCCTAGTATTTCGGAATATTCCATATGCCCCGGTCGAAAGTTTCAACATTTAAATCCGCATCGCAAAAGCTAAACGCAATGGAAATCGTTTCGGTTGCCGCGGGGGGCAAACACGAGCTAATTTAATGCGATTGATTTTCCTGCGTGTACGTGTGCAATGACGCCTTCACTTCAGATGCGCCATGCGAGGTATAAATTTATTCACTCCCGTCCGTCGCGCCCGGCCCCAGCCCCGTGTGCTCAGCAGAGTTGCGCTCGCGAGGCCACGTAATCTCGTCACTGTAGCCCTACACGACCAGACGGTACAGCGCTGTATATCGTGATGGTAGTACAAAATAACTACAAAACAGATTTTGATGATTCGATGTGTATACTGAGAGCGAGAAATGATTTGGAGGGGCTTGTAAGAAGGTAGATATCATTAACCTAGAAACAAATGTAACTCTGTACTTAATTTAGTACATGAATCCGCTTTTAAGTAGAAATGCATGACTAAAATAGCAACCAGATTACAAACCATTTCAAATGTCAAATGTAAAAGAGCTCCCACCGTGGAAGGGGACACCCCCTTCCAACACCTCCCCGCGCCCTCGGGGCTTGGTCGCTCGGCCCATCGCAGTATCTCACTCCAAAACTTCACTCAGGTTGGCAAGCCCTTATCCTATTGCCCAAAGGAGTTGTTGAAATATATACCATTATTCCAGTTGAAACCTTTGAACACAACTGCTACTATACCAGTTACCAATGGTTTACTGGGAGTCATGGTACCTTAAAACCCAATGCCCAAACTGAATATTGGAAATTTACAATTATTCCCAGTTGAAACCCTGACCACACTGGTACAGACACACCAGCTAGCAAATGGGTTAATAACTGGAGTCAGTGGTACCAGTTAAATCCCTTGCCCAAACGAATAGTTGGAATATACCATATAATTTCAGTTGAACCCTTGACCAAACTGTACGATACCAGCTAGTCCATGGTTTAACTGGAGTCCAGTGGTACATTGAAAAACCATTGACAAATCTGGATCATTAATACCAGATAACCAACTTGCTTTCCGTTGCTCATCAAGCAAACAAGCGAAGGTAGCCTATATGCATATAGGCCCCTCCCTGAAAAATATAACACTGTCTGCTAGTAAAGGCTGGATATATTTTGTGTCCTGCAGCAACCATCATTTTGCTCCGGCTTTAATTCCTTGAATTTTGGTCCTACAATCAAGTTGTCTACCCCACAGCGCCATTTTTAAACCTTTCTCTCATTTTGGGCCCCTTATTCGTTTAACCCGCTGACCAAAGGCCCCTCCTTACTATTCCTGCGAACGCATCTGACTATCAGGTGTTATGTTCTTACATTAAATCAAGTGCAGGGTACAGCATTTGTCTCTTGTGTAGGAGGGTTGAAGTGTAAAATAATGAGATATGAAAAAATTGAAAATGATTCGATCCTACATTATGGTCAAAACAAAGAAGTTAAAAAAAAAAAAACAAAACCACCATAATACTTAATTATTCATTGCCACACCAATATCGTTCGCTCTATTACAGGTGTAAATGGTGAACTATAGTCATTTTTCAAATAATGATATTGGCTGAAGATCCTGGCAATACATTGGAAGAGAATTTTAACCTTGGTAAAAGTGAATAAAATCCATTTGAGCAACGAAAGAAATAAATTGCCCATCCCTAACAAGAATAAAGCTGTGACCATATCACAGATTAACTTAAAGAACAATAACACGAGGGGGCATTGGTCAACCGGTAAACAAAAAGGGCCCCAAAAGAAAAAAAAGGCAAATAAGGCATTGTGGGTTGAACAAAATTTATTGTTTTAATACCCGATTGGTTGGGAACGTCCAAAATAAGCCAGGCCTCGAAAATGAAAGTGGGGACAAACAATCAAGAAATAATTGAAGTAAAAAGATGTAGCTTGATCACATAAAAATATATCCAACTCTATGGCAACAGTTTTACATATTTGGGATCTATTAATTTGAACTCAATAAATATATTCTCCAAAGCTAAGGCCACCGGATAATAATATTATAACCCATCAATCATAAAATAAGTAGTATTAATTATACCAGACCCCTCCTAGCCCCGGCCCCCCCCACCCAGAAAAAAAATACTCACCCCTCTTCCTGGCATAATTGAATATAATATCTATTTTTCCATTTATCATCTATTGGGGAGAGGGGAAGGAGGGTGAAAGGCCAACATAAACAAAAGAGCTGTAGGATGACATATTGCTTGTGAATCCATGACATATGCCGCGACAATTGCCTCCATAAATCCACAATTTGCTTGAACTCCTCAATATAGGGCAATAAATGTCATTTAAGCACCTAACGCTCCCCCCCCCCGAAAAAAGGGAAAAAGAAAGAATAGTAAAAGTAATAAGATAAAAAAATATAATAATAAATACAATAAAAATAACACTTTTTGGCGAATAGAGGGGGGGGGGGGCCTGCTGCCCCCACCGGGATCCGCGGCCTACGTACCTGTACACAACCACGCTCAGAGCTAGTACCACAACAACACGCACTGCATGTGGTGCATTAGGTCGAATACAGACCTACACGCAGCGCAGTGCAGGTGTGGCTGTTGAATTCGTGGTCGGCATAATTTGGGGTATATACAGTGCTTTGCAAAACACTGGAAAAATCACTCAAGTCAGTATGTCACCTCTTAAGTAAGAAATTGTAGTATTGACTAACTTGTAGCATTTTATCTGGAATGCATATAATATGATTTTACATATGCAAAATTACTTGTTCAAATATCTTCTGCAGTGCAACATTATGAAATCAAGTTAACACGTCCCATGTAACCTAAATCTGCGTATTGTGTTGACATGCTCATGATAACGATTGTTTTTCCTGTATTTCAGGCGTTAAGATACTCTCATGTGCCCCAAACATTGGTCAAGAGAGTAGATTTACCATATAGTTAACAAAATATCAATCTGTGGAAATTAGCGAAAAATAAATGCAATTCATGTCTAATAAGAAAAGTTCAACAACACGTACGCCATCTATTCGCAATTACTTTTATGAACATGCATTTTAAATGAGAAACTATATATTACATTTATATTGACATCTGAGTTCAGAGCTACCAACTCATGCATTCGTGAGACTCATGCCATTTCGAGTCTGTCTCCACGATCTCACCAGACACCCCATTTCTCACACAAATGACAAAAAGTAGCAAATTTTAGATTTTTACCATTTGGGAGTCTGCCAAAACTTTAAATATCGCCATTTTTCGCTGCGAGTGCTAATGTTTCCATGCGGGCAATGTTAGGCAAGATAGTTTTACAACACATGCAACAGTGAAGTGTTCGCGGCGCGCCTCTTGTGTACAAATACTACTGCAGTCGCACGGCGCACTGCTTTTAACCAAGCATACTCAGCAAATTTTTGTTTGAACTTGGCATTGTGATGTGGTGCCAGATAGCCTTAGTTGTCAATAAATCTACGAAGCCTTAAAATCTAGCCTAGACTTTGATTAGGGAGTACGCACACAGCAAAAGGTCTCCTTTCCACCACACCCACACACAAAAACAGTCATGGCTTTGAGGGCGAAATTGTGTGAAGCGATTGCCATAGCGGCATTAGTCATACCAATTTTGTGTGACATTAAAATGTCTCCTCAAAAGTCTTGTAACTTTGTATAAAAACTAAATTTTGTGCGTATTGATGATTTGTTGTATATATAGATCTACAAACCATGACAATATTACATTTACGAGATAGAAAATGCTTGTGTCCCCTAATATAGAATGAGCGTTATATTTGTGTTTGGTAAATAAATCTCGCACATGAAATTAACAAAGCTAAAACTAAAGTTATGAATCATGCTATGGGTGCTTGTAGCAAACATTTATTAGTAGACTCTAGGCCTAACATCAGACAGAAGGCCTACAAGTTCAATTAGACATGTATCTATAACAAATTAATTAAACATGTAATGCTATTGTTTCCTGCCGTCATGTCTTCCTTCAAGATTATCTAGTCTGTATAAATAAACAAAGGTCCTATGACATTAAGCTACATATAGCGCATATTATTGCATTCTAGCGGCAGACATGAATTAAGACAACACAGCATTATATGTCAGTGTGGGCATTAATTGTAAATTGATAATCATTCATTTAAGAGTTCAATATCTGACTTACATTTTTTTTCCAGATGTTAACAAGGGAAAAAAAAAAAGAAAAATGGAGCTCTACACCATAATAGGAGAACACTACACCACCGCTGACGTTCATGCATGCGGACTTCAATTAGCAGTGCTATGTGTCTGTCCATCCTTGAAGTGAAGGTTTATGTATACAAATCTCTTTTCAAAATCCAAGAAAGAAATACCTAATGAAATCGTCATTATACATAAAATAATGAAATCAAGCAAAAAAGACAACAAAAAAATATAAAAAAAAATAGCAAAAAAAAAATCCACAACTGAAAACAACAAAAGTATGATCTAGTCTGCATGGCCTTCATTATCTAGTAAAACTCACCACATACTGCAATACTGTTAGAATTAAGTCAGTAATGGGCCCTTGAATGCATAATGTTATTGGATCTTTATGATTCAACTTAAAATTGTTATAAAATTTCTTTCATGATTTCATGAAAGGTAAATACAACAGATCAAATTGATTCATGGCATAAATACATTGGAATTATTATCTACTAGAAAGAGCTTAAGGCATTATTATAAGAATTAATTTTATATTATAAGGGGGTTGACTTGTTACTAACTCTTAGGTGTAAGAAATTAGTAATTAATCTATTTTAATTATAAAAAGAAAAAAAAAGAAGATTACATACATTAAGGAACACTGCCATTTGACTTTCAATCATTTTTTTTATTATTTATTTGTTTACCTTATCTATTTCTTCATGTCTCAAAAGACCTCAATCTTCCTGTAGAAAGAAGAAATATCTCCACCACGTACTACCAGGGCCATTGTTCTTGGCCACAATGACAAGGAGTGAGTGAATATATATTAATCATGATTTGTAGGCCTAGTATTTACTTGCAACCACGGCACAAACAACACACTTGGTTTTTAACTGTAACGCAAAATAGTTTAATAACTGGTAAAATTGCTCCAAAAAAAAACAAATGTTTAACATTTAAAGTTCCCTGTTTACACAGCAAGAATATCGTTTACTAATAGAATCGCACTTTTTTAATGATTGAAAGTTCTCAAGGAAGATTTTCCGATACAAAGTAAATATTGAAGATTTCAAAGCATTTTAGGAACAAGATGCCCAACTTGCAATGTCCGCATTTATTAGTCACATAGCAGTAGGTTTCAACATTTACTGCAAAAGTAGACAAACTAAGATGTAGAAGTGCTATTTTCTGAAAGTAAACAATAGATTTGGAGGTAAAGAGCAAATGATTGAAATGTTTTGAATGAAACATATGGTGAATAGAAACAATACAATGAAAAACATCCAATCATGTCGAATTTTTTTTTTTGTTCTTCTCAGCGCAGACATCATTTGAAAGCGGACAGTACGCCCCCCCCCCCCTTCCACAACAGCACACACACCTGCTGGAGTTGTTACAGTAAGAGAACATGCCAATGTACATGGGACTACAGCATTGACAGCTTAATCTAACATGTATCTCATGATTCGAGATTTAATCTGTTGGTTATAGTGGAGCTAGCGATTCGCATGCACCAGTCCTACAGAGTTTCCTCACTACGCTAATTTTTGGGTTTGGCTTCGTATTACCCAATTTCTGCCAAACTTCTTTCCTGTACCGCAGCCACTTCGAGCATTGACACGCAAAGTATTCCTCTCGTTGTGACTCCAGAAGCAGCATAGTGTTCATCGACTTAAGGGTTGTATAATCAAGAACGTATGCTGCAGCTATTGGTAGTGACTTCCATAATAGTTGCTGCCAGACGCTATCAGCATAACGGGCGGTCACAGTTCTACTCAGTGAAAGATGGAATACATTTCTGGTCGCGTTGCATCGCAATCTCTAGGCAGTACTGAGTGAACATCCATGTGTGAGAAAGAGGCTCTTGCGTACCTCTGGCCGGGCCCTGTGAGAAATGGTTTAACAGTACATCAGGAACCAACATTATCGATCATCAGTCCTTACATACCTTGTTGTCGTGGAAGAGGGTCTGGACGCCAGACTATTGAATCGCACATTGGCAACGCGTCTGAATGCTGCGACGAACTTTCACGATTCACCATGTTCCATAACATTGAGAGATCGAGGTAATGACGAGATGCATTATTCAAGTGTTAAATGCAATTTCGCAAAATCTTAGTCCAATGTCTTAACAGGCAACTCGCGAGTGATTCAATACAGCATGTAATTTCATACAGAATGTTCTCAGGTGTCAAAATTGGATGTAAAGATGAGACACGAAGTCATTCTACAATTCGCAATGAGTTATTGTGATTGACAAGCCTATTTGGGCGCAGAGTGGTATTCCTTACGGTGTCAGTCAAATTGATTAAGGACCCATCCACACATCGGGTATTAGTACGCTGTACAACATTACGTCAGGATATTGGGCCACATCGATAAAATGGTAGAAGAAGCATGTCAGATCAGTGTACGCGTGTTGATGAGTGAGATAAGTACATAAAGCTCGCATTCACACCACAATCTGTGAAATCGTCAGTGGTTGTTGATTGACTATAGTTTAAGGGCCCAAGTGCATCCAGTGTCAATGTTACATTAGATCTGTTCATCCAAAATTCCTATCACGAATGTTTGGCTACAAATTTTTTGTGTCAAGAATTAGTCTGACAAGGTGGGTGCAATTTGTACAATGGGAATTTCTATGAGAAAATACCAATCATCTCTTTACTACCTGCCTGCTATGGAGATGTTGAATGTTAGAAGAATCCTCAAACAAACACTTCCGAAAGCAGCAACAGATGATCTTCTGATGCTACACAGCGACATCGAATCCACGCGGGAAGAAAAGGAGAAGGGGGGGAAAGGAATCTCTGAGCTGCTACAGGACAAGGAAAGACTATGCCACAACAATCTGTGAGCAAGTATGAAAAATTCACAAGGAAGTGAAGCAAGCAACAAGCAAAGTAGAAAGCAAAATCGTGACAAAGCAAGGATGCAAACTCTCATTCTAAGTGGGGATAGATTGTGTCCATGAGACATATGAAGAAGGACATCCAATATCACTCAAATGATTATAGGCAAAAAAGGTCCTTATATCGTCCCTTATAATATTGGAAGACAAAGAGTTTGGAATGCCTCCAAAATTCAACGTCAACTCTAATGTACCAAGACAATGTACAAGTCTAAGCACTGATACAATATCCCAGAAAAGAGGGAACAGAGATACATGTCAAAAGACATCCACTGAGAAGATTAGTCCAAAGAAAGGCAAATGATTAAGTTTGTGTGTATGAAATGTAAAGACAAACTTTGTGTCAGTAAACATGGTAAACGAAGTTTTAAAAATAATGTATAATTGATTTCATTAAAACACAAACTCCATATTCAAGTGTATACTAGTCTGGTGAAAAAAAAAAATGGTACAGTGGGAAAAAATAATTAGGTGTGAAATCTTGCAAATATTGTTATTGGTACCAAATTTAAAGCAAGGATTTTCCTACTGATGCACTTTTTTGTTTGTATAATTTGCTTTCGTAAAACAGAAGTTAGGCAAGTTTGTCTGAGGAGGGAACAAATCAAAATATGGCACTTCTATTGTTCTGAGAGTGCTGATTTCATGGCCATTATGCGAATCTTGCACAAGGCATGTGACATTGTTGAAAAATAATTTTTCTTATGTTTGTAAAATAACTGGTCATCAATCTTCAAAAATTTACAGAGCCAAAATCATGAAAAAAATGCGAAGAAAGTCTGATTTCCTGCTTTTAATGAAAATACCAAACAATACCAGGTTTGTGATTAGTCTTTCGCCTATAAAAAAATTTTCCCACTACTTTACCATCTTATTGATAGTTTATATTATTTGAAAGTTAACGCATTACATTACTTATATTGTCTCTATACGCTTACACTTCTCAGTGACGTTTAAACTCGGTATATTGTCGTCATAAAATATCCTTTAAAAGTTTTCAATGTATGATATACAGTCAACTCTGCCTAGTCGAACATGTCTAAGTGTAATAATTGCCTAAAGTCAAGAAATTTCTTCGAACAATCAATACTAAACCTGTGTTATTACCTCCGTTGTACTCAAATTCTCCTAAAACGAACAGATTTTTTTGTTGTCCAAGAATTCGACTTAGGCAGAGTTACCTGTACATGCCAATACAGAAGCCTTAGTACATATACCGATAAAGTAAGTACTGTGCTTACCAAAGGGATTTGATTATGTCCTATCTAGTAATGAAAAGTTTGATACTCAATGTTCTCTAGATCATTACTTGTAAAGTTATGAATGAATACTATTATTAGAAGAGTTGCTTCTTTCTATGAGGAGGGGGAATGTTGTGTCGATCTCATATTAGCATAAATGGACAATGCCTGAAGGGCGAGAGATTCATGAATGAAAATAAACATCTGTTGAACTATACTTTACAAGTCATATCTGAGTGATTTGTAGAATTTATATTGAATACAACAAGAGTCAAAGATTTTGTTATTTAAATCAAGACGTATCTTTGGAGCGAGAAGACGTGTGTTTAAACACATTGCACATGAGATTACACATTTAACTGCAATTTTCTTGCATAGAATACAAATATTAACATGTAAATAATTGTGTTAATGAAATGTGTTAGGAAATGAAACTTTAATTGCTTGTTGACATACTAGCAATCTTTTCAAATTTTTTCATTGTTTTCGGGATTTGGTCATTGATAACTTTTAATATTTAACTGGTATTAACTGGTCCCAGTTTAATCCGAGTAATGCCTGAACTGGTTTCAATATGGATTTTGGAACACTGGTATCAACTGGAAATTAACTGTATTAAAACCATTCACCCTTACTGGATCACTGGTACAGCAGCCCCAGTAAGTCAATTGGTCCTCTTACCAAGTTGATAACTTGTATATTTAACTGTAATTAACTGGTCCCAGTTAATCCCATAAGGCTGAACTGGTTTCAATATGGATTTGGAACACTGGTTTAACTGGAATTAATGATCATTGAAACCAAGTTCCACCCTTACTGGAATCAACTGGTACAGTACCATAGTTCAACTGGTATCATTGGTCTTATTACCAGTTGAAACTGGTATATTTAACTGGTATAACTGGTCCCAATTAATCCAGTAAGGCTGAACTGGTTTCAATATGGATTTTGGAACACTGGTTTCAACTGGAATTAACTGGTATTGAAACCAGTTCACCTTACTGGAATCAACTGGTACCAGTACCAGTAAGTTCAACTGGTCCTGTTACCAGTTGATAACTGGTATATTTAACTGGTATTAACGGTCCAAGTTAATTCCAGTAAGGCAACTGGTTTCAATATGGATTTTGGAACACTGGTTTCAACTGGAATTAACTGGTATTGAAACCAGTTCAAACCTTACTGAATCAACTGGTACAGTACCAGTAAGTTCAACTGGAATAACACTGGTCCTGTTACCAGTTGAAACTGGTATTTAACTGGTATTAACTGGTCCCAGTTAATTCCAGTAAGGCTGAAGTTGGTTTCATATGGTTTTGGAAACACTGTTTCAACTGGAAGTACTGGTATTGAAACCAGTTTCAACTTTACTGGAATCAACTGTACAAGTACCAGTAAGTTTCAACTGGAACAAACTGGTCCTGTTACCAGTTGATAACTGGTGTAGTTTAACTGGTATTACTGGTCCCAGTTGACAACTGCATTTTCATCTGGTTTTAATGGAGTGTTCCCAGTTGATTCCAATTCATTCCAGTTGAAACCAGTGATCCAAAATCCATATTGAAACCAGTTCACTTAACTGGTCAACTGGTACCAGTACCAGGTAGTTTAACTGGTCCTCAACTGGTTTTTCGACCTGGGCGATGAAGAAGCACCATTAGAACACCATTGACACACCATCTACCATTGAGAAAACACCACTGACCATAGGTCTACCATTCACCCACCATACAACTTTAATTTAACACCATTGAATTCAATCTACCAATGAAGAAGCACCATTAGAACACCATTGACACACCATCTACCATTGAGAAAACACCATTGACCATTGGTCTACCATTCACCCACCATACAGTTGTAAATGAACACCATTGAAATACCATTTACCACTGAGCAAACACCATATCAGACACCATTGAAATACCAATGATCAATGGACATACCATTGGTTACCAATGAAATACCATTGGTTACCAATGAAATACCATTGGCGATTTTTGTAAGGGAATGTCGCAATTTTATAAAAGCGTTAACACACTTCCCTGTATTGTGCGATTAAACGTAAATGCAGTGATCGCTCGATGCTTCGGATGGGGCGCAGCTGCACTCGCCTGCGGCTCGTTGCAGCGCGACCCCTATCCAAAGCTATCTCGCGGTGCACTGCATTCACCGCTAACGCACGCTCGGGCGTGTGTTAATGCTATACAGCACTATACAGCTTCCAAGCCCAGTGCGCATTTGCTGAATATTTTAGGAAATACAATAACAAATTATTTTACTATACCTACTTTCTCTGGTATATTCAGGAGAAAACACCCTTCCAGCTGTTATGGATTTCGCAAGCTGAAGAAGGTCCTTATCAATCATTGTGTCTAAGAATGAACGAAGGTTCATTTTTTCTTGATCTGATAACATAATTAGCCTTATTTTATTCCGAATTTACCCATACACGTTTACAGGGATTTCCGAGTAGTGCAGTAGTAATCACTGAAATTTGACAACACTTCGCATTGGCACTCGGCCGATTCGGGCAAAGACAACACATTTTCTCGGAGGGTTCTTGGTCAGAGGGATCAATAATGTGTGTGGGGAAAATGATTATACTTATCTGTTTCCATTATTTGACATTTCTTTTTTAAGTTCTAATTCAACTTACTGAAGTTCTTTCATGAAGTATTTTTGTATAAATAATTTTATATGAATATTATAGTCCATTTTATCCGTTCACATTACGAATAACACCCCTACCTATCATTGAACATCCCAAGATCGTTGTGAGTTTGTCGAACTCTGCAGACGGCAACCCACATTTACGGGAAGGGAAAACCAACTTATATCATTCAAATTACTATTTTTATTTTCAAGAATTCAGTGGAATAATATTTATTTCTGGGATAATTATATTGTTTTCCAAAATATTTTCCCTTTTCTATTCATTCGAGACTCATTTTCAATTGAAATATCTTAATTTTCATTGTTCCCTCCACCCCCTAAAAATAATGGACGCGCCTTATTAGCGTACTGTGAGAAAGATTCACGCCCACTTCCAAAGGCCTGAGAATAGAGCGCGGGAACCTCAAGGTGACTTGACACATAAAAACAGTACGAAGGCTGCAGCTGAAAATTCTATGCATACCAGAATAAAATGGGACAGCAGTAAAACTTGTG
>CALNVZ010002219.1:104438-115389 GCA_940671915.1 Paracentrotus lividus | reverse complement strand
ATCCCAAGACACAATAGGTTATGTAATATTTGTCATTCAGGTAGTATCGGTGATGAGTTTCATTATTTATTTGAGTGTGCTCATTTTAATTAAGAACGAGTGAAATATATTCCAAAACAGTATAATAGAAAACACCCAAATACATTAAAAATGTGTAACTTATTTATATACCAAAGATGTAAAAATTTTGTCAAAACTTGCCAGGTTTGTCAGGGTTATCATGCAGCTGTTTAATAATGGCTGAATCAAGTATTCAACACTGTTCTTTAGATATAAGATAAAATTGTACTTTTTAAGTTGTCACGTATACCTAACTATTAGTATTAACTATAAATCATTATATGATTTGTTCAAAGCTGTTACAGGTATTTATATTACCATTTTATATGAATGTTATAAAAACGATGTATTATATGTATTTTTCTCATACTCCGAAAGGGGTCGAAAGAAATAAAGTTCAAGTTCAAGTTCGCGGTCTTGCAAACTGATAGTCTCATGCGTTCAGACCGTCTATTCATACATTGTGTAGTTACCTATCTATTTGTGCTATTTTTTGTTTTTATGACACGACTAACGAATGTTCTCGAACACTCTCAAGTAAAATAATTATTTTCAGAGGAACAGAATCGGTGGTAGAATCTTTTGAAAACAAATGAGAACAATAGAGGCGAGCTTTTTATATTGAAAGACGTAGCTTGTCTGAAATTTGAGACTACCATTTGTGAGTCAGACAGCGGCTTGGATTTTCTGGAATTTTTTGTTATTGTGAGAGAGCTGCGGGGAGCCCCTCGTGTAATTGAATATGTGACCCACATGTGACCTTCGTCATGGCTGTAAATATAGTAGTTTTGATCTAGAAACCCTTTTTGCATTTTGTGCATTTTTATACAAATTATTCTGAAATAATGTTGTTGCGGTATCACTATGTGTTTTATTCACGAATGTTCCTTCATTGTTAAGTTTCTCATAATCATAATTGAGGTGATAAATAACCGATCTTTTGGCCCTTATGAAGCAAAATATAGAGCAAAAATAAAAAGATTATGAAAACAGACTACAGTGGCTGTCTTTGTTATTGTCTATACATGTATTTTGGAATCGCGTCCACGTCTTGCTTGTAGAAAGATATAGAACGAGAGAGAGAGGCAGAGAGAGAGAGAGGAGAAAAGAAGTAAAAGGGAATTTTTAGAAGCGAATGTTTGAACTGTAGCGATGAAATTTGTGTATAAATATTTATGATAAATGGCTGAAGCATGCCATAAGGGAATCAAATATTATTACATTCCACTTTAACAAATATATATTTCTCTTTTACAAAACCATTTCACTCCAAGAAATTAATATACATTTCTCTTTTACAAATTTATTTCATTCTACTTTAAAAATATGTTTCACTAAAATATATATGTCCTTTTAAAGAAAATACATTTCACTTTAAAAATATCTATATATATATATTTATATATATGTTTCACTTTTCACAAAATATATATTTTATTTTTCACAAAATATATATGTTTCACTTTTCAAAAAATATATTTATCTTTAAACAAAAATATTTACTTCTCTTTTGTAAAGAAAAATACATTTCACTTTTCACAAACAAATATGCTTCACGATCACAAAAAAAAGTGTTTTACTAAAAAAATACATTCCACTTAATAGTCTTTTCATAAAAGACATGTATCCCACTTCAGTACATGGAACCCTTCTTGACCGCATCGCATTGTTTATTTAGCTCTCCACGCATACGTTACAAATACCGCGTTTACATTGAGACTCGGCTCTCGTGTCGAATCCACTGGAAGGGTTCGACACTGCAAAGAGTACACATGTGATCGTGTTTATACACAACAAAAAAGGCGAGTTCAACACGGCTCCCAGATCATGACTGGAAGTAAGGGAAGTCATTAATGTGTGTTGCGATGTATAGCCAAATTCCAGATCTGACCTCAAGGTCATCGACTTCGACACGGCTTTCTGTTTACACACATAAAAATTGCCGTGTCGAACCCGCCTCCCGGATCGAAACCAACGATTTTGGCGGAGCAAAAAAGGCGTGTCGAACCCGGGTCGCGGATCACACTGATCCCGTTTACATGGCATAAAATTGCCGTGTCGAGCACGATTGCCGTGTCGAACCCGCGACCCGAGTCACAGTGTAAACGAGGTAAAATTTACACTGCATGTGCGAGATGCGTGTACGAACGCACAGTGTACACTATAATTCATTCCTCTATCGCAGTAACCTTTCACTCGATTAAAAAAAAAATATATGTTTCACTTTATTTTAAAAAATACATGCCTCATTTTTCTCAACCGAAAGGAGGTGCTACATAGCAAGACGCGCGGGTTGATGGCCACATTATGCAGCTCCTTGCCATTTTGTAATAATGAGTCAATCACTGCCGCGCAGCATGCATAAATAAAAAACTGATTAGCTAATAACTGATTAGCCCAATGTTCATTTCAGTTTGTAAGCTTTAGTATATCATCGATTATAATAGAAAATAGATCAATAGGCCTACATAGAAATTCCTGCTATCACAGTTCCTAGGAATTCTTCTTTCCATCATTTTTTGTGCTCACAATATGATTAAAATACATACAAAACAAACAAATCAAACAGTAAATGTCATTTAATACATTCGCTTGCAGATAATTCGTGATGTAGTTGAATTATTACACAGAAGCGCCTGCCCCTGACTAAGTAAAGTCAAAGCTTGACGTACCAGGTGAGGCAGACATTATATAGTATCTTATTTTCTTTTTTTCTGGCTCGTGTTTTTTAATGGAATTGTATTATTCCCGCGAACACTACAAGTAAGGAGCCCTTAGTTATATATAAAAAAAAAGGATTAATTTGTTACCGAACATCATTTCTAAAACATGTCACTGAATGTATTCAAGTATGAAAAATGAATCATTCAATCGGGTAATAATATTTTGTGAAGCGCTTTGAGCAGTTGTTAAAACGGGAAAAGCGCTATGAATAACCAGATATTATTATCATTATACTTTGTTACCCCAGTCAATTACCACCCCCCCCAAAAAAAAAAAAACAAAACAAAACAAAACAAAACAAAAGACCAAAAAAACAAAAACGATCGTTTTAATGATAGCTGTCTGGATCTATTAATGTCTTATTCAATTATGCTTGGATGAGGTAGGGCGGCGAAAAGCACGGGTGTCACTCAAGGAAAACAAATAATATCCACACACCCTGAAAATATACCCTAAAAACTGGCGTATTACCCACACCCAAATTTTCACGCATATCGATAAGATACTGGAATAAAATATGTTGACAAAATGAGCTAATCCCATCACGCTAATCCGTCCGACTCCACCGGCTCCTCCCCTCTCATTAAATCACTTCCCCTCCTCCCCCCTCCCTCCACTCACGCCAGTCTCCACTTGCTCTCCCTCCAGGCCGCTCCCTCTTCCCCATCCCATCCCATTCTCCCGCCCTCTCTCCTCAATCTCACCAGCGACTCGCATCCCTCCCCCCTCACATCCCTCTTCCTCTCCTACCGCCTCGCCACGGTCCACCCCTCCTCACCCGTCTCAGATCTCCTTCTTCCAGAAAGCGTCCCTTCCTCCCCATCCCACAGAATCTACACACCTCATGAGCGCTTTCCCCATCAAATCATCCTCCTCTTCCCCCTCTCCTCATCGCCATCCCCCCATCCCTCCCCTTCCGCCCACTCCATTCCATACGATTCCGCTCTCTCCTCCATTCCTCTCCGCCCCAACACCCCCACGCCACAAAATCAATGTCCATTCCCTCTTCGTTCACCACCCTCCTCTTCGGACATTATTCCACTTTCCCTCCTTCCTTCTCTACATCCAAAATCGCGGCCATGTCGTTCCACACCAGCATCCAGCCTCCAACCCCGTCCCCTCCACGCAGATGCCCCACCCTATTCCTCATCCCATTCCGATCACCACCACCCGCCCCGCCACCCATACGCCAACTCTCCTCTTCTACTCTCCCTCTCTTACGTTTCTCCTCCGCTCCCTTTTCCCTGAATCACTATCCCCCCCCTCTCTCTCACCTCGATCTCCCCTCACCCTCCCTCCCCCCCTCTTCACCACCTCTCATCGCTCCCTCCCTCCGACTTATCTCATCCTCCCTTATCCCAACCATCGTTTCAATCGCCCGCAGCTGTCGCTAATCCCGCCTGTCTCCCCTTGTTTTAATTCTTCTCTCACACGCCCACACATCCTCTCCCTCACTCCCCACTCAATTCTCAGTCATCACTCCCAGCATCCTCCCTCCTCCCTCCTCCACCCCAATCATTCTTCCGCCACCTCCATCGTCGCTTCTCCTCGATCTGCTGCCCGGCGTATTTGCCATTCCCCTCAATTCTCCGTTCCCCAGTCATCCGTCCTCTGCGGGATTACTCACCATTGCTCCACCCTCCCTCCTCTCGCCATCGATTCGTCCTCTTCCTTTCATCTCACACCCTCCCATCCCTCACCGCCACTCACTCTCGGACTGCTCCCATCCTCATCCACTCACGACACCTTCCCAACACTTCCCCTCTCCCTCCATCACACTTTGCATGCTCCTCCACCAATTTCATATGCCTCCGCCCTCGATCCAATCTCCCCGACCTCCGATCACGTCAACTTCGCATTCTTGGCCCATCCATCCTCACCGCCTCCGCCATCCGTCGACCCTCAGTCTCCTTCATCATCCTTTCCTTCCCTCTCATCCCATCACTAAATCTCTCTCCCCACATCGTTCGCCTCCCTCGTCATCTCTTCCCTCCCTCTCACCTCCCGCCCTCCTCCTCGCCCACCCTCCCATCCCCAGCCCCTTCACCTCCTAATCACACACAGTCATCCCCGATCACCCGCCCTCTCGCACATCCTCCACGAATTCTCCATCCCATTCCCAAGAAAAAAAAAAAAAAATTAATGAATTTGAATATCATTCAATGTTACTGCATCCCTTATAAATGAATAAACTTCCTGGTTCAATACAACAAAGGCATGTATTATATGGTCAATGCCTTCAGTAAAGCAAGGTTTACTGTAGTCAGCTTGGTCTAAGCACCTCCAAACATCAGTAGTGGACTGTGCATTAAAGAATGTTCCATAGATCTGTAACCATGATTTTTCTCTTCTTTTTTTTTACCTTGATGAGGAATGAATGTAGGAACTGCTGCAATGATATACTGCTTGGAAATCTCTGGAAGTTCTTCAGCCTCAACCTGCAAAAGTTAGAGGAAGGATATAGAGTTATCTCTAGCTCAATAATATACAGTGTGTTCTAGAAAGTACTATACATTTTGAAATGCTACAAATAATAAATATATGGTTTCTTGTGGAAAGATTCAATGAAGAAAACTCATATCCTCAACTATCATTAGACACCAAAAAGTCTGAAAAATGCATGCTCTTCAATGACCAATGCCCATTTTGTGAAGGACACAAAAAAAAGGCTGCGCAGAGATTCACTATGTATTTACACCTGCCTATGGGCGGCCATGAGGGATCCAAAGCAACAATGGTGTGAATGGGCTAACAAAGACAAAAACAAACATTAATAAGTTATTCTGTTACGTAAGTACAATGTGACAATCTATGTGAAAAAATAGCACTATTAAGTCACTTAAGAAATTAAAAAAAAAAAAAAAAAGCGGCTCACACCCAACCCCCCCCCCTCATCGGGCCTGGCGCCCCTCTATTTTAAATCCTGGATCGCCTTCTAAACATTACTGTGAAACTGCCCAAAGACATTCCTGTTAGTGTTGGAAAGACTTCGTGGAGAAAACAGAACTTGCGGATGTTCTTTAGCAATTCTACCATGACTTCATCCATCTGCTCACATGGGTGGCCCAACTGGCCCTGAAGGAACACTAGCAAGCACTGTAGGCAAATAAAAACACAGAGTCTCCACTCGTTAATTTTAGTTTCAGTTTAGTTTATTTTGCATCCATTAAAAAGAAATTTTTAAAAAATATTCAAAGAACAATACACAAACTACATTCACTTTTTTCCATTATGAGTCTAGATGATCTTGAAGTATGATGGGCATAGGGCCCACATTATTGATTAAAAAAAAAATTTTTTTTTGGTGGTCCAAGGGATAACATTTTTAAATGTTTGTAGACCTCTACACCAAATAAATACAAATGAATAAATAAAGCATAAAAATTGCAATATCATTGGGCAAAGGTATTAGGAATAAAGAATTCTAAATTTTGATTTTATTAAGTTGAAAATGAATAATACAATAAGACACAAATAAAAAATGGCAAAAGTTTTAAAGATTCACAATGCACAAAAATGTTTTAAAACATTCTATCTTGAATAAAATAAGACCTTTTTTCAAAGTTTGGCCTTTCTTAATTTCTTCTTTATATGAACACCTCTTTCTTATATAAAATCTAGATCTGATCTATTCATTGTAAAATCAAAACAAAACGAAAAATTAAACAAAACAGGATAGATACCTTGAAATGAATTTAGATCTAGATCTTTAAATATTTCTATCATTTCCACATCTAAGATTCTACCTTAACTTTAACGTTTACGTTACTTCTGAATAGTTTCCTCACTTGATAAAAAGCCTTGTTTTAAACAAAGGTCGAAGTTAACTCTTATTTCTGGTTGATTTCCACTCATGATACGATGTCAATACTTTGGTATTGACCTTGTGGACCAACTGCCATATTTGGAGAAAATTTGCAAACCTTGTCAATGTGTTTTTATCAAGGTTTTTCTCCTTTTTGCAATCACTTTCAGCTCCAAATTAGTAGTAGTATATGTCTATTTCTAAGACACAGTGAATAGGTTTACTTGGATTTACATTGGATTAGAGACGTAAAGTGTTGCTTATTTGCCCTCGTTACGTTGAGTTGTCTCTGGTAGGGTTGATACTTTAATGGGTGAAATAGCCAGTGCCTCTCAAGAGCTGATTGAACCATATTAACACTAGTTGCGGATACTGCTTCCTCTGGAAGAGCATTCCAATTGTTAATCTCCGAACTGAGAATGAATTTTGTCTCGCTGAGTCTGCATCTAGATTTCTTGAATTTTTTGCTGTGGCCTCTGGTTCTTCCACTGTCATCGGTTTGGGAAAGGTTGTTGAGATTAATTGAATCAAGCCCTGTTGTGATTTTGAAGATCTGAATTAGTTCTGCCCTTTGCCTTCTGTATGATAAAGTTGGAATTTCAGGATTCTTAGCCGTTAGGTAATCGAGATGACGAAGATGTGGCAGGAGTCTTTTCGCTCTCTGTTGTACCTTCAGTAAATCTTCATACTTTCTTAAAGATGGAGCCCATGCAGAGTTGCAGTATTCAAGGGTAGGTCTAACAATGGCTTATAAAGCTTAAGCCATCCTTTCTCATTTAGTGCTGTGAAGGATCTCTTGATCATACCAAGTTTCATGTTGGCTCTTTTGGCAACATCAGCTGCATGTGCACTAAAAGAGAGGGATTTATCGAATAAGTACTCCAAAGGTCTTTTAGGAAATTTCAAATCAAATCTTTAAAAAATAAATTAAAACATCACTGAATTTTTGCCGTTTCCCGCACAAAAACGTGCGGGGAAATTTTTAGAAAGTGGACTTTAAAAAATAATTTTTCATCCAGAAGAAAAAAACAAAAAACTAAACATCAGGGATAGTGAAAGGAACATCCAAACACCGGTTATTAAAGAAAGATAAGTGAAATGTTATTAAAAAGTGAAATATTAAGTTTGGTTCTGAAAAGTTTTCTTATTGACTCTTGTCATTAGTCCCAGATGGTTCAGTTGCTTGTGTGGTTGAATTCTGCAACTCGGTGAAGTTTTACATTTACTTTTTAGGATAGGAGTTTAACGTGTTTAACGTTAACGTAGCTCTTTTCTTGATGATAACTATTCAAAAACGATTTTATGTCTTTATTTATTTTTTTTGGTTGTCTGTAGGATTTTGTTTATTAAACGCTTAGCTGATCAAAAAGTTTCATATTTCTCCTGCTTCAATCATCACAACATTGGTCGTTTTCCTTTGCTTCTCCCCATGTGCATTAAACTTGCACATAAAGTCATAACAAACAAGTGCTTAACAATATAAATAACATGACATGAAAATGAACATATGGGACAGTAATAATTTTAGCGAATCACGGTGACTCAAAAAGTAAACCGGAATTAAGACAGAACAAGCGATTCAATCCCATAACTCTCCCAACTCACCTAACAGTTTGGTCTACTTCTTTTCCAAAATCTTCCACACTCTTTACTGAAATAAGCTGCGCCATCATGGGTTAAGTTCGTTGTGTTTATGCTATGAATGCAATTCAGGATCGAGCGATCTAAAGGGGGCACCACGAGTAAATAGACGCCCAATGGCTCACGTGTTATTAACGCTCTTCAAAAACAGACATTCCAAAATTCTGTCGATGGAAATCGTTTTAATTATCACAGCCCATACACGTTTACAGGGATTTCCGAGTAGTGCAGTAATCACTGAAATTTGACAACACTTCGCATTGGCACTCGGCCGATTCGGGCAAAGACAACACATTTTCTCGGAGGGTTCTTGGTCAGAGGGATCAATAATGTGTGTGGGGAAATGATTATACTTATCTGTTTCCATTATTTGACATTTCTTTTTAAAGTTCTAATTCAACTTACTGAAGTTCTTTATGAAGTATTTTTGTATAAATAATTTTATATGATATTATAGTCCATTTTATCCGTTCACATTACGAATAACACCCCTACCTATCATTGAACCCCAAGATCGTTGTGAGTTTGTCGAAACTCTGCAGACGGCAACCCACATTTACGGGAAGGAAAACAACTTATATCATTCAAATTACTATTTTTATTTTCAAGAATTCAGTGGAATAATATTTATTTCTGGGATAATTATATTGTTTTCCAAAATATTTTCCCTTTTCTATTCATTCGAGACTCATTTTCAATTGAATATCTTAATTTTCATTGTTCCCTCCACCCCCTAAAAATAATGGACGCGCCTTATTAGCGTACTGTGAGAAAGATTCACGCCACTTCCAAAGGCCTGGGAATAGAGCGCGGGAACCTCGCGGTCTTGCAAACTGATAGTCTCATGCGTTCAGACCGTCTATTCATACATTGTGTAGTTACCTATCTATTTGTGCTATTTTTTGTTTTATGACACGACTAACGAATGTTCTCGAACACTCTCAAGTAAAATAAATAATTATTTTCAGAGGAACAGAATCGGTGGTAGAATCTTTTGAAAACAAATGAGAACAATAGAGGCGAGTTTTTTATTTTGAAAGACGTAGCTTGTCTGAAATTTGAGACTACCATTTGTGAGTCAGACAGCGGCTTGGATTTTCTGGAATTTTTTGTTATTGTGAGAGAGCTGCGGGGAGCCCCTCGTGTAATTGAATATGTGACCCACATGTGACCTTCGTCATGGCTGTAAATATAGTAGTTTTGATCTAGAAACCCTTTTGCATTTTGTGCATTTTTATACAAATTATTCTGAAATAATGTTGTTGCGGTATCACTATGTGTTTATTCACGAATGTTCCTTCATTGTTAAGTTTCTCATAATCATAATTGAGGTGATAAATAACCGATCTTTGCCCTTATGAAGCAAAATATAGAGCAAAAAATAAAAAGATTATGAAAACAGACTACAGTGGCTGTCTTTGTTATTGTCTGTATTTTTGGAATCGCGTCCACGTCTTGCTTGTAGAAAGATATAGAACGAGAGAGAGAGGCAGAGAGAGAGAGAGAGAGGAGAAAAGAAGTAAAAGGAATTTTTAGAAGCGAATGTTTGAACTGTAGCGATGAAATTTGTGTATAAATATTTATGATAAATGGCTGAAGCCATATGACCTTTCTTTACATGGCAATTGGGGAGGGTTTTTTTTTTTCTTCTTTTATACATCATGGGGGGGGGGACATAGAGAAGTAGAAGAGTGGTTGGAAAAGATAGTAAGGTCTAAGGATACTTTCTGTTTTCCCCTCTATTGTAAATTTTTTAATTACAAGATAATACATGATGAGAAGACAAGAATGATCACGCAAGATCAAGTCAATGACATAATATTTTTTTTGTTTTTTTTTTTTTTTTTTTTTTTTTTTAATCTTTTCTTTTCTTCATGAAATCAAGATCAAATTTAACATTTACATAAAATTAGTTTGATTGGCGAAAAACAATGTTTACAATAATAAGGTCGATTGATAAACCTCATTATTTCAGTTTCTCATCATGAATTATCTTAAGCTTTTACAATAGAGGGGGAAAATGTTGAGTAAAAGATAAACGATTATAAGATAACAAAGTTTAAAAAACAAACAAGATTGTTTAAATTGCCTGGATATACTGATATAAAGGACGTGTTTCTGTACTCAGTCCTGGTTCAAGAAATAAGTTTATAATATTTATATTATATTGTACAAATGCAGCAGCAGATCTAGGAATCAATGTGGGGGGGGGGGGCAAAAGGGGCTACTTTTCTTCAACGATTTTCTAACTGGCAATTAAAACATAATAAAATGAATAAAGAAGAAGGAAAAAATAAAAATAAGGCACCACTCCACACCCCCATGACAGGGGGAGGGGCAAACTGTGCTGACTTTTTTTAGTTTTTTTTTTTTTTTACAATTTCCTTGGAGATTTTTTTATTTATTTATTTTTTTTTTGGGGGGGGGGGTGGATCCGCCACTGTACAAATGAAGATGGATGGGAGGAAGGGGGTGGTTCTGGGACAGGCCTATATATAATTGACTCGTTCAGATAAAGCGAGACAAATATCAGCTATATTTTTGGTGTGCAAAGTCAACCAGATATGAAGTGTCAACAAGACAATATTTTGATATTCTGAATTGGTCCATGGAACAGGACAATTTTTAAGACCAAGTGTAAAATCGATGTGATTTGTCTCGCCGTATCTGAACAAGGCTTACAAAGGAGTATTGTAGGGAATTGATTCTAATGGTGAGTAA